>CAHIKZ030004384.1:2512500-2557500 GCA_903632075.3 Acanthosepion pharaonis | reverse complement strand
TATATTTGTGTGGAATGAAAGTTCTAAATAAATTTAATGTTCTCAAAACTGAAAAAACTTTCTGTCCAACCAGATGCATTTGATAAAAGAGCAATTCCACCTGGTATAGACAAATATTGGAGATTGGTGCTTAACTTAAAAGGGGAGCAAATCACTTGAGTTTGTTTTAAACTGGATCCTCTGGGAATCTAATTTTCTGCTAGATTTCCTTGTACGGAAATGGCTAATGTAATATTTTTCATTTCCCCCCAAATTCACAGTTCTCATTCATACTTCTTCTTTCATGTGTCTTGTCCCTCCCTTCAGAATATAGGTGATCATGGCTCACCACATCTTCCTATCCTTTGAAGAATTTAGCAATATTTACTTTTTGTTTTGACATAATATGACTTTTTTCTTAATGAGTTCACCTCAAGTAAGGTTATAATGCCACTAAGACACAAGGTGATGAAAGAGAATTTGAAGACTTTAGAAAGAACTGAAAATCCAATCTTAAACTGGAAACAAAGGATAAACCTCTACACCTGTTCAAAAGACAGGGTGGAGTGTGAACTGGTTGATAGGTGAATATATCTACTCTTAGTGCGGAAAATAAATAGTAAATAAAATTTACCAGGAAATTTTGTATACTATTAATTTTTAATCATTTTTTTTCTTTGATTCTATTTTTTTTATCACATTGCCCAGGTATTTATCTTATAGTCGGTGACTGTTAAGATTATTTATTTCAAATTTTATAGTAACTGTAGCACAACATGTAAAAATGAAGAATGTCAGTCAACTCTATATTATCATTTAACGTAGAGATTTGAAATTGCTGACCCAGTCACATTAACATTTTTCATTTCACCAAAAATTCACACTTCTCATTCATACTCCCTTCATGTCCTTTATCCCTCCAGGACATGAGTGATCATGGCTCTCCACGTCTTCTTGTCTCTTGTCCTTTGCAGTAATATTTACTTTTTGATCTGACATTTATACATGCTTGCTAGGTAGGTTACTCACTGTTTCCCTTTTGCCTTTAATATGTCCCATGAGTGTCAGAATCTCCAAGCCCTCTTTCCTCATTATATATCACAAAATTTCACCTGTTTCTTTCTGTTTAAAAATATGTGTCCTTTCTGTTTCTATTCTCTCAAAAACTTCTTCATTATTCACATGTTCAGTCCATGTGTTTTTAGCATCCTTCTACAAAACCATATCTGTGTTGCTTCAAGTCTCCCTTTCATCTGTGAGGAAATTGTCCATTATTCACTGTCATGTAGGAGGATTGATATTATGTAACAGTTCAGTACTCATTTCTTTATTTCTAATGAAATTTTCCTGTTTTTTTATATTTAGTTTAACTTTTGGAAGGCATTTTACTGTTCTAATGAAATTTAGGATTTCTGTGTTATATTTTCTGTTATCTGTTAAAATACTTCACAGATAATTAATATGATAATGCCACTAAGACACAAGGTGATGAAAGAGAATTTGAAGACTTTAGAAAGAACTGGAAATCCAGTCTTAAACTGGAAACAAGGGATAAACCTCTACACCTGTTCAAAAGACATGGGTGGAGTGTGAACTGGTTGATAGGTGAATCTATCTACTCCGATTGAGGAAAAATAAATAGTAAATAAAATTTTCTGGGAAATTTTGTATACTAATAATTTTTAATAATTTTTTCTTTGATTCTATTTTTTTATCTCAGTGTCCTGATATTTTTTTTGTAGTCAATGACTGTTAAGATTATTTATTACAAATTTTATAGTAACTGTAGCACAACATGTAAAAATGAAGGATGCCAATCAAATCTGTTTTATTTAACATAGCTGAAACTGTTGAATTTTTTTGTTTTTCTGGCATCATTATTTCCATAATTTTCATTGTCCTAAGCGCTTTTGGCCACTTCTTTATTTTCAAGGGTTTTTTTTCGGTGTTGTTAGTTATTCCTCATGTTATGACTGTTTAAGCATTATACTGAGCCTTTGCATGTCAAATGTGGCAGGAATTCACGTGAGTGTCTTTCTATTTTTAAAAAAAAAAACTTCTAACGCTCCATTCTCACTATTAAATGAGGTGAGGTTGATAGTAGGAGAGAGATGTTTGATATGTAGGGCATCTCTAACAGTGAGATGTATTCGATAATGTGTTTTATATAGAAGTCTAATGTTTTCAACTAGAATTTTTCTTCAGAGTTCTTGTAAATTGTGGGTTAACAGATGTGTTTTGTTTTTTATGGCATTTTGATCTGATAAGTGAATTAAATCTTCATTGCCTGCTGTATTTAATGAAATTATATATATATATATATATATATATATATATATATATATGGCCTGAAGATTACATACAAGTATAACACAGACTGTCGTTGCTTGGAGTTGATTTCAGTGTTCACTTCTATATTTATATACCCTCTAACCCTGATATTGAGCACTTTTAACCTTAAATATAGAATACCATAAAAATATATTTTTATAATTACATATATATATATATATATATATATATATATATATATAATTGCAAAAAGATTTAGCAAAGGTAGAATATTTTTTATGGTATTAATCTTTTGCTTGCTTTGAAAATTTACATTAGAAATCCTAGTTCTTACTTGAGTTGGATAGATTTCTACAGCTTATCAACCTTTTGCATCTTATTTAAAACCCCAAAATATTTTTACATTGTAAGAATTTTCTGGAGATAATAATGGTTTAATGATACAAGTCCTACTAACTAACCCAGAGCTGGGGGGGCATAAGAGCTGGATTTATACCTTTCCCAAGGGTATTTATGTGTAGTTAAATACAAAGAACCTGACTGGAATTGGATGGAATTTTTGGCTCTTTAATTAACAATTCCAAGCCATTATATCTGAGTTGGAACACTGATCAGTGGCACCATTAGAAAATATGAAACTCTCTTGGCCACTTTATAAGCTCTATATACATTAAATATGCTTGATATAAAAAAAAAACAACAGAAAAACCCTTGCTATTATTGTCTGTTTCAGAGTGAAAGAAACAAAATAAAAAGAAAATTTACAAATCTCAAAAACCCTCATGCCACTCCACATCCTCATTGCTTCTAAAAGTTATGTAAACCTTGTGAAAGTGTAAGAATTGTTTAAATGTTTCATTCACATTTTGCAATGCATTCTGGGATGACTTATAAGTTACTTAACACAGGTATTTAAACATCAGTCATATTATGAGTAGAAAAATTCCTGAAAACATTAGCATTTGTTTCAACAAATAACCCCATCTCACTGATAAGCATTGATAAGTTTTATACGATCCATTAACTATTACATCACCTGAGTGATTTGTATTGTAAAATTAATGAGACTGATGGCAGTAGGCATTCAGGTTTGAAAGCCTGCTAAAGAGAGTTTGAAGCAGAGTGGTTTGGTTAAGAATCATTTACTTTTCTTTGATAAGATCACTCATGAGATAACTTTCCAAACATAGACTCCAAATAAATAACAAACCATTATTCATATTGTTCAGCTACAATCTTTTGTCATCCATTTTTCTTTCTCTCACCTTTGCTGCTTTTGACTAATAGAATAATGACAACAGTAAGCGCTTGAATAACTGAAATGGAAATATATCTATATGAATATTAAAAGTATGTATTATTTTAAACAGTTTTAAGTTGTAAAAATATACAGATGGTGCAGGTTATAGAAATACTGTCCAGACCCATTTAAAGATATTTAGTCATTTTTTAGATTTAAATTTTTAGATTTATGGTAACTGATGATTAAGAGACTCACAATAGAAAATAAATATTTAAATATAAACTTTAAGGAGGATATTAGATTTTATTATGCAAATCAATGTTTTAATAATGAAATTGGTATTAACCAACAGATTTTGGTCGTATATACAGGGTGGGTGGAAATATGCAGGGTTAGTGGAAATAAATTCACTATTTTAAACTGTTAATACCATCATTAATTATTGGTCGATTTTCAAAAAACATGTTTTATTTTCAACAGTATAATGGTATAAGTACAGTACACTGCTAAAATTCTACCTTTTGCACATTTTCTTCCAATTTGGATGATGAAGGACGACAGCCTCTGTGGGGATTTACTACAGATCCTGTACTCATCAGCATGGAATGACAATTTCTGATGGTTTTGGTATCTCTTGAAACATGAGGTTTATGAACACTGCAACACCATCTTGGCACTGTTCTACGGACTGCCACACTTCACAACAGGATGCTAGCTGACCATGCTCATGAAGTGTCAAGTACAGTACCATTCTGGATTACACTTGCCACTCTGGAATAAAACAGAAATTAGCAATGATATTCCACCAAAATCAAACACATACAAAAAATTTAAATATCTGATAAGTGTTTTAACAGTGGACAGAAAGTGCAACATTGAAATATGAAGGAACCATGGGATAGTGAAAGGTGCTTTTCAAAATCTAAGCAAAGTATTAAGAAATAAAAAAAACACATTAGAAACAAAAAAAAGAATTCTGAACACTTAATTTAATATCAGTGAAGTTTTAGAAATAATGGAAATTGCTAGGATGCATAATGAGAAAAGAGGGATTAGAAAATTTGATACCCACAGGACAGATTGAAGGTAAGAGGTACAGAGGAAAACAATGGATAACCTACCTAGTGAGCATGTATAAATGGTTGGCAGGACAAGGTTTAGGAGAGATAACAAAAAAAACAAAATTAAGAGCTACAAAAGTCAGGAAATTGTGGAGAGCCATGGTCACTGATGTGCTGAAGGGACATGGCGCATAGAATGTATATGTGAATAAATTATTATTTACTTATTTTACATGTTAATATGGGTTTCTTTTCATTCTATAACATTCATCAATCTTTCCTTCCATTGATTTTCTTTAATTTTCTATAGTTTTAACATTAACATCACTTGCAGCAGTTTTTATGATTTGCCTTATTTTCTTGAATATTGTTATTCATTCTGATGTGTAAATCTCAGAGCCATTCCATTAATTTGGTGCCTCTGAAGAATTTTTTTGGTAAACATGTGAAGGAGCATTTCCTTTTATGAAAATACTCTTTAACATAAAGCTTCAATAACACTGAAAAAACAACTTGTCTAAGAACAACTTATCATAATTCTTTGCATTTATCTTGATAGCAACATCAATTTCAAATGGACCATTAATTTTACTCCTGAGAATATAGTAATTTCCCAAATGTAGCTTAGATGTGGCACAAGGCCGAAAGTATGGAACACCCAATGAGGATCACACTCACTTTTCAGTTATAATTGGCTTGAGAAAACAAGCTTGCTAACCATTACGCCATGTCAAGTTGCATCTACTGCCTAGAGCAGTAGTTCCCAAACATTTTTCTCTGGGCAACATTTTCAGAATGAAAATTTGCTTGTGCCTCACCAAATCTTATATGATAAAAAGTATATTTAAAAATATACAGAAAATAAAAGGTGACAACATTGGATTCAAAGTCAGAATATTATCATTGATAACACTCTCCTCCAATTTGCAGACCCCAGTTACTATATTCTTATTACTTGCTATAATGCAAAAATATAACAATGATAAAATCTGTCTATAATTATTTATAAATATTTATACTGGGACTCATTTGAAAATGTTTCTAAATCTTTGATTGTCTTTCAATCATTCTGCAACAGCAGCTATCTTCTTCTGCAATACCTATGTGGCATGCTGCATTGTTTGGGAACTGAATGCCTAGAATATAACCAGAAAATATTACTCCTGCTTCCTATTGTTTTCTAAATCGTGTTGGCTGACTATTACCATGAATAATCCAAAGTCTATATCAGCCATCAGCTCCATCCAATGTAGCTTTACATTCATCACTAATAATTTCTATTGACAAATCACATTTCATGTACTTCTTTGTTAAACTCATACATTTTTTGTGATGTTTACTTAAAAGTAGTATTATAATTGCTTTTGTGTCTTTTCACTAATGTTCCTAATATTTTGCATTTTTTCTCTCTGTTGATATTCAAAATGCTAAATTCTTCAAACATTTTCTTGATTCTTATATCCACTTTGCTTACTTATTTCTTTTTCTTATCTTAATAATGTTTTCAGTTTTTTTTGCAATTTCCATTCACTCAAGAACTTTACAATATCCTGTTTCTCTTTTGAGCTTATATCTTTCTTAAGCTTCGTGTCAATCCCTGTATATTATTTATATTTATTCACAGCATAGAGTTGTATAATACAATTACATAGCACCAAATCATAAATATTTAAATTAAAAACATATTATCAGGTAAAATTCAATTGGTTATAGTAAAATATCTGGCATATATTTATATGATAAATATATACTGGAAACATTGCTATCACTAAATTGTTAATACCAGTTTTGTTTAAAAAACATTGACTAATATAATATCTGACATAGTATACCTGCACCTCTTCTTTTTATACTGAATATATTTGGCATTTTTTTTTTATTTTAATCATTTCACCCCAAGCAAGGTAAGCCACTAAGACACAATTGGTTACTGGGTGTGAAAGAGAATGAGAAAACTTTAGTAGAAGGAACTGAAAATGTCTAATAAAGTTGATTTCTAAATGGCTGGATTTCCAACCCAAAGGTACCCACAAGTGAAAGGGTAATTAAGGGTAAACATGGTTGTAATGGTGGAGCTCAAGTTAGCTTTGTGCTGAGATGGAATGACCAAAGTACTTACTTGATGAGTGGAAGCGGCAAAATACGTCCAAACACCCTGTGTTGGAAAGAGGAAAGTTCTGTCCTTTCTGGAAGTGGAATCATAAAATTGGGTAAATGACCAAAATCCCATTCTTATTACTTGGATCATGGGAAAATGAATTCCTTTGCACTTTTTTATTCTTTACTAGCAGCATGCCCCGGCATTGCCCGTGCTTGATTAAAAAATTGTACAACTCATACAGTAATCGCTATCACTTGACTTAAAATATTTTTGCCCTTCCTTGCCTTTAAAGGAGTGCCCTTTGCCGTGCTGATGTTGCTATATGACTTACTTCTTGCCTATCTCACAATGCAAATTTTTTCTAAGCTCTATACTAAACATTAAATTTGTTACGAAAAAAGAACTAAACAAAATGAACACAAAATGATCAGCTTTAAAAAAGGACTCATAACTGTAAAAACCGAATGTTAACAACAAATACTTTTCACACCCAACCCAGTTCTGCGGAATCAGAATCAACGTTGAGTTTAAGCAAGCGATTGAGCCAATTGGAGTAAAGTGCCATGCAGATTTAAATTTTTCCCACTTGTGACGAATGCAGTTATCGATATTTTTTGCATGCTAGCATGCTAGTTAACATTCATGTCAGTCAGCTGTTGGCTCTCATGCTGGCCAATAAAATCTTCCTGCCTATTCGTAGCAGCCAGCTATAGGCTCTCACTCTGGCCAGTACAAAATGGTCGCAAACTACATGAAAACTGCTGTAGAAGCATGAAAAAATGTATTGTTTCCACTATTGATGGGAGTTGGGAAATGCATAGTCGGTCTTGGCCTTTCCACTAACTTGGAGCATGTGCATGTAAATGTTGGTGCAAATCTGTCGAAAATTGTGGCTGTGCATTCGTTACACACACACACACACACGTGCACACACACACACACACACACACACACACACACATCACACATCCTTTTTTATATATATATATATATATATATATATATATATATATACATATATACACTACATTTTATTAGATTATTTATTTATTGGTCTTTATTTCCTTTTCCCACAGTTTCATTAAAGAAGTGTCATATCAATACATCATATATTATGAAAAACTGTCTAAGCAAGTCAACTGTTAAGAAGGATTGTATAAATACATCACATATTAAGGACTGTATAAATAAGTCAACTACTAAGAAGGCCTATGTAAATAAATCAGCAAATCAGTTTAATTTTGTTTGAGGGCTCTAACTGCATAAGTGTAAAATGAAACATGAGTAACTGCCTTGAATTGCAAGCCTTTTCTTTTATTTTCATCATAGAGAAGCAGGAACTGTAAGTGAACCCTGTATTTAATCCTAATGTAAAATTTGGGAGGATTGGTAATTTTCATGTCCAAATGGATTTCAACTCCTGGAGATTGGATGTGATGGGAGAGGCAACTCTGTGAACCAATTCCACAAAATAATTGTTCATGGAAGAAAGCCAAGCTGTGTTGTAATCCTAAGTACCAGTGAGAAACCTTTTAAGGGTGTTAGATTAGAGAGACAGATAGAGAAAGATACATTGTGGGAAACACCGAAAACTAGCAGCATGACAGTGGATGGCCAGAGATATCTGTTCACTGAGTACATTTACCAAGGTTTGTTTGTATGATTTCCAAGATTGAGGGAGAACCACAGAAACCATTCCCACTAATGGGGAAAGGATACCGTTGTTGGTCCAAATAAAACTTTGGAAGCTATCCATATTTCAGAATTGTTTAAATGCATAACATTTCAGTTCACTCTTTAATATATACATACACACACAAACACAAATATATATATATATATATATATATATATATATATACAAGTATATGATTGGTGTATACGGAATAAATTCCAATGACCAACAATTACTATTCTTAAAAGAGTTCTCGATACAGAGTAAAGTGAATATAATTATTTATTTAAAAATTATAACATAAATATGTTATAAAATCACTACAAAAATAGCCATTTTGTTTCAACACCTCTGGTGTTTTATCAAGTGAAGATGTTGAGCATCATCACTTTCATAAGACACGACAGAATTTTTAAATAAATAATTATATATATATATATATATATATATAGTCAATGATATTGTTTGGTAATGTGTATGGATAATTCCAAAGAGGATATGATCCAGAGAGCTCAGTGTAAGAGCAGAACAAACATACATATATACATATATATATATATATATATATATATATATATATGGAGGGACGAATACAGAAACCTGGTGCACCGGATGCATGCCACAAGGTTCCCAAACGACCCTCCGCAGGTTTTGAATTCAGAGTTGTCCTTCTCCTAGACCAGTTGCCATCCAAGGCTATAGAACCCAGTCTGTCCTGCTATTTTACCCATAGCTGGAGGGAGATGAAGAGGATACATACCTTTCCCAAGGGTATTAGCACGTAAGTGAATGTAATGGATTCGACTGGAATTCGAACTCGGCTCTGCGATTCCTCAATCCAAGCCGCTATCCACTGCTCCACCGTGCCAAGTGTGGCTGGTCCTGCACGAGGCCTTCACCACTATAAACAAATCTCATGTGCCGGTGTCGGGATGTCGGTTTCCTGGGGACTTATCGCCTGACCCTCATACGTCGAACGCGACGGAGAGTCGATTATATATATATATATATATATATATATATATATATATATATATATATATATATATATATATATATATATATATGTGTGTGTGTGTGTGAAATCAGATGTAGAGACTGATTAGTGCTTTAACAATTATTGGTTTATATTTACACTATTTACATTGTTCGGACTATTGTCCTTATCTTTATTGCCATATTCATGGCATTTTGGCCATTGTATGCTCCAGCATTTATACACTGATTTGGGCCAGTGGATAAAAGCATTGGTTGAAGTAATCCCGGACTTGACACAAAGAGTTGTGAGTTCAATACCTGGCCACGGCAGAGGTGAACAAAAACTTGGAGAGTTACTAAAAGGGAGATAACTGAAACTGAGTTATCCAAAAAAGGCCAGTGAATGAAATAAAGGGTTTCGTTCGAAATTTTAACATATATCACCTGAAGAAGGGAGGAGTGTATAACAGCCAAAATGTTGTGAATATGGCAATAAATATGAGGACAATAGTCTGAACAATGTAAATAGTGTAAATATCTACAATACCTCATCTCAGAAATATTGACAGATATTGGCTTCTTGTTCCCTTTTCCAGTTGCACTTTTTTTATTTGATTACCAAATTTTCAAAAATTTTACTGCTGGTGCTTTCTTTTTTTTATCCTTATTTCAAGTGTTGTTCAAATTATTTGTCTAACTCTTTTCTTCCTGCAATATTTCAACAGGCCATTTTAATTGATGGCATTCCCTAGGTATGGAAGACCCTTGTGAATAGAAGATACTTAAGATACTCTCTCTAATTTTGAGGTGTTGATCTGGTTATTGAACTTATTCTTTGTATCTCTTTTGTCTTTTAATACATATAACTAATCCATTCTTCATGTATACAATGTTTATGAAAAATGTTTTTGTTTTTAAAGGCCATTCTCCTTTAGGATGGAAAGCTAATCAGGATTCTCCAGAGTTTCCCTTCCATTTTTATCTTTGAATTGCCATCACTTCTTATTAAAGATAGGGAACTGGTTTCCAATTGTCTTCTCTATGATTTTATATTCAGAGTAATCCTTCTCATAGACTGGCTGACAACCAAGTTTAGAGAGCCTACTCTACCTTTCTATTTACCCCATAGTTTAGAGGAGAAGAAACAAAATCATAACTTTCCTTAGGGCATTTGTGTGCAAGTCAGTACAGTATGGAATGTAGCTTCTCTAATTTAAAGGTGAGTTGGTATCCTTCTAAGTGTTTCTCAGAACAATCATCTCATTTTTTTGTCTTGCTTTTTATTTGATACCTCAAATTTCTGAACAATTCATTCTAGAGTCTTTTCTAAGTCTGCAATGTTATCACTCCCAAGTTTTTTCATCTGATAAAAACAACTCTAAGAATCTACTGATGTTTGAAAAGTGAATTTATTTTTGTCTTTACAAACACCATGAAATACTGAAAAAATAGCAAAGGCTTCATGTTGCATATATGTCTCGATTTGCATGGAAATTCAAAAGTTACCAGTGTGTTACAACTTACCTGTCTAACCAGAATTTGAAAATAGGTAGCTTAAGTAAACTTATTTTCAATGTCCTATTATAAAACTCCTTATAAATACATCAACATAAAACATAAAATATCTCTATTTTATAAGTAATTGTGTCACTTGAAAATTACAAAAGGCATCTTCCATAGAGAATGTATATAGCTATAAGTTTACTATGAAAGTGCTTTGTCAGACATTTTACTGTACTAAAGCTTTGAAATTCAGGCATAAGGATTGTCAGTGGTACAAGAATTAAGGCAAGTGTTACAAAGATGAGTCAAAGGAAGTACCTGATTAGTGTTAGTAGTTTGCCATTTGTATTACAGTGTAGAAAAGGGTAGAAATCAATGAAAAACATGTTTATCTCACCATTTATTTGGAGAGGGGAAAATTATTAAAAACAAGAAACAAAAAGTAAATTAATAAGACAAATATTAAAAAAATGACTTCCCACAATTTGGGTGCTACTTTTGACTCATCCTGTATTTACTTGCCTGTCAGATTCTCATCAAACTTAACTCGCAATTTTAATTTAGTAAAAAATTGAAATTAAATTATTTTTGATGACACCAATAAAACATGTCGATATAAAATTTTCAATATTCTCTTATATATTTATAATATCTTTAATGTATTTTAATATATATATATATATATATATATATATATATATATATATATATATATATATATATATATATCAATATATTATGGAAATAGACCAGCTATGATTTATGTTTCATTAAACATGACAGACAAGGAATGAACCAGCATCATCTGGAATAGAATTTTATTCCATTTTTCTTCCATGTCTAAAGTGTTAGTAAAGTTGGATTGGTAATTGTAAATATACAAGACAATTTAGAAAAATTTTATTTTAACATGTTTTGCCAATGGGCTGGCATCATCAAAACAAGAATTTTATTCACTTTTTCTTCCCTGTTATTAGTATGAGTCAAGTTGCATACGAGTAAAATTGAAATCCAACAGAATTAGAAATATATCAGACAATTTGGAATATTTCTGCTTTAATTTTTTATTGATGAACTCATTTCATCAGAAACATGTCAAATCTTTCTTATATACTGGATGTGTCAAAATTTGTGCCTGATTACTGTTCTTACAAGTGTTAGGTGATTGTTTCCAATTTGTGTACAAAATGGTGAAAATCAATCCACATTTATTCTGGGAAAAATTATTAAGAAACTACACCAAGCTATTTTACTTTCAATATTCAATTAACCTTCTTCTATTTGTCATGTCCATTCAGGATGTTGGCAATCATGGCTCTCTACAATTTCCTGTTCTTTGTAACTCTCTTTCTCTTTGTTATCTCTCCTAAACCTTGTTCCTCCATCCATTTACGCGAACTTGCAAGGTAGGTTATCTGTTGCTTTTCTCTCTTCCTCCTATCCTCAAACTGTCATGTGAGTATCAAATTTTTCCAAGCTGTCTTTTCTTTATTATGAGCCCTACCTCAGGATAAATACACACTTGCAGCTGAGCAGGCAAGGCTACGACATGCACTCAAAGAGTTCTATATAAATATCCTTAAACTTTGTAGCGATTTAAAACTTCGAGATAAACAAGCCCTGCTAGAAAGAAACCTGGAAGTGTGAGATCTGGGGAGAAAGCTGGTAACTTAGATGAAACTGCATTCTGGGAAATATTTTCATTGTGCCATTAACAAAGGCATTAACTAAGAAAATAACCTTCTTGATAAATTGATATATCCTGGAAAGGGATATATTTGAACGAAGTAGCTAAGTGGTTTTGGCCTCTATAATCAAGTAGAATACTGAAACAGTAATTGACTGATACGTGTTGTAGTTGCAGGTAAGAAGTGTAGATCAATGGCGTAGTCCAATGGGAATTGTTATAGACTTAGCTCTCAGAATAAGGCTCTCTTCTGACTCTCCTACACGTTCGTCAGTATTTATGATGGACACCAGCCAATCATATTCCAGTGAGGGGGAACACAGGTGTATGCATATTCCATTATATCATAAATAAATATTAACAACATGGCTTTTCTAGAACTTGGATGTTTCTTTTGTCTCACCCTATATATATATATATATATATATATATATAGGGTTGGCAACTAAGTTCCCACCATTTTTTAAATTAAAATTTTTTAAAAGGTTTAATAAAAAAATAACAACTAATAAATTGATAATGTATTCTCCCTTGTCATTTGAAACTTCTTCCCAATGTTCAATAAGATTTCCAATACCTTGATGGTAGAAATCATCTGTTTCAACTCGAAAAATTCATCCAACCAAACTCTCAGTTTTCCATCAGTATTGAATGAAACTCCATGCATAGCATTTGAAAGAGGTCAAAAGAGGTGGAAATCTTTTGGTGCCAAATCGGGAGAGTACAATGGGTGTGGCAGCACTTCCCAGCCATGCGTTTGAATGGCTTCTTTGGTCATATTAGTGATATGACGGCGGGCATTGTTGCGCAGCAAAAGAACCCCATGCTGCTAATTAGGTCTTTTCTCTTGAATAGCCATGTTGTGTTATTCCATATGTTGAACATAGAGTTCCACATTGACTGTTTGGTTTCATTCATGCAATTTGTAAATGATATTCCCCTTCCTAGTCCCACCATATGCACATCATTTTACATAGATAAAGATCTTGTTTCACGTGAAATATCATTTGTTTACTGGGGCTAAGCCATTCCTTGCACTGCTTCATATTGATGTATTGGCACCATTTTTCCTCACCAGTAATGATTTGGTAAAGAAAGCGTTGCTTGTGTCCATGAGTTGAGTGATGATGAGCAAGCAAACCAGCAGAGATTGTGGCTCATTTATTTTTGTTGTTGTCACTTAAAGCATGCAGAATCCATGCTCTACACTTCTGAAGCTTTCCCATTGAGTGAAAATTCTTCTCTATTTCAGTGTGGAAGCATTCTATTTTCTCAGCCAGTTCCCTAGTCATTTGATGAGAATTTTCATGCAAAAGTTGGTTTAATCACTCTTTATCGAACTCAACTGGATGGCCAGAACAAGGTGTGTCGTTGAGGTCAAAATTTCCATTTTTGAACTTGGCATACCAGTCATGAGTGGATCTTTCAGCTATGGCATCCCCTCCATACACAGCACAAATGTCGCGAGCGGCTTTTACAGCCTTAGAAACTTGATTAAAAGCAAAAAGAAGGAGGTGTCAAAAATGTTCATTTTTCTTAATTTGACATTCCATTTTAATGATCTGAAAATAAACAGAAATTAACTTAAATTAACTCAAAAGAAAAACAAAACAGATTAAAAAGTGATTCCAAAATAGAATTCTCAAAAAAATTAGTTTCCCAAATTTAAAAACACAACAGATTCCAAAATTTAAAAAATGTCAAGAACTTAGTTATCAACCCAATATATACATATATACATATATACATATATATATATATATATATATATATATATATATATATATGCAGATAGTTTTAAAGCTATATTTATGGGATAAAGTGCTCAATATCAGAGATAGAGCGTATGCAAATATAAAAGTGAACATTCAAGTCAACACTCAGAGGCGACAAGCTCTTTCATGCTAGATCCAATTGGCAGGCTGCCTATATATATATATATATATATATATATATATAAGTGCGTAGGTATGCAGAAAATAGAAAAGAGCATGTTGGGTGCATAATCCGGGGTTCCTTAGTATTTTTTGTTTTTATTTTTAAGAAGACAGTGCTCCATACAGAAGTAGAGCTTATATTATATTATTATTATTTCGGCTCTCGTTTTTGAAACATGAGAACTCTTATGTAGCGAAGGAATCATATTTTTAAACAAAAATATTATTATAATATATATATATATATATATAATTTGCCAAATAATATGCAGTTTCATAAATATGGTGTGTCTAAGCACATGCTGTTGTTGAGTACAGGTGATGTAAACCATCTGAAATGTCATCATAACAACTGACTTTGCCAACCTGCCTCATCATTCTGATAACAATACATTTGCCTTGATGGCTGCTCCCTCATTTTGTGACACTTTCTTCATAAATCCAGTGGTTGAAAAGAAAAATCAAAATCAAATGTACTGAAATTGAGCTCACAAACAGCCAAAGACTAGCTTTTAATGATGATATCACCCATATTGAGCAAAATAAGATCAGTAGAACTCTATAAAAGCCAAGGTTTTTTTTCTTTATTTTCAGTTTATCTTTCTGTTGCTTGAAGGACCATATTCACTTAAATTTAACCTGATGCAAGATTATTGCCAGTTTCTCAGTTGGTTGACTGCTAAGAAAGTCAAGTGTAGAGGGGAAGAAAAGAAAATAGAAGACTAAACTGTCAAAACATGCTTTGACTATAAGAACAAAGCCTGTCTATATTTCTGAGATGAAGTATTATGTACATTATTTACATTATTCAGACTATTGTCCTCATCTTTGTTGCCATATTTATCACAATGTTTCGGCCTTTGGACACATGGCACAGTGGGTAAAGGCATTGGTTAGATCCAGTGACAGGACCCAAAGAGTGTGAGTTCAATACCCAGTCAAGGCAGTGGAGAACTTTCAGAGGGAACTTAACAGGAGATAACTGATAACTGACATACATCAAAACATGGCACGTGGAACTAGAACAGTCTACCGCAGTGAGCGAAATAAAGGGTTCAGTTTGACATTCCAACCACCTGAAGAAGGTCGGAGCATAAAACGGCTGAAACGTTGTGATAAATATGGCCGAATAATGTAAATAAAGAACAAAGCCTTATATTTAAGTTAAACAAGTCGATAGCCTGACAGATAATTATTACCTGAATTTGGATTTAAAATTTTCACTGTATAATGTTTGATTTATGCAAGCAATATTTTTCACTCATTTAAGGTTAAATGAAATAAAGAAAATTATCCTAAAAATGAAATTTTTTATGTAAGATAAATACTTTTTTCACCATTATTGACTGACCTATATATATGTACATATCTGAATGTAAACATAAATATTTCCTTATAAAGCATTAAGCATTTTATTCAGTTTTTCTCGTGCTCATATAAGTGATTTCTTATATGGATATTGAGTCTGTAAAAACTATCTGAATGTTCTATATATTCAGACAGTCGTGTCCAGTTGTTTTTGAAAAAGAAGACTTTATGTCATTTCCTTTTATAGTCCTGAATAAAACACCACCTGGTAGGTGTTCTGGCAGACAAGGTGGGAGTAAACCCAATAGTTGGAATAGACATAGCATACTTTATGGCATATAACACCCAGTTTCTTCTGGGGAACTTATAGCAAGAAGGAAAGCAGTATTCAGACAACTGTCAAATATCTATTTAATACACTTTCTAATACTTACATTTACTTTAACTTTACATGTGTGATATATTTTGATGCCAAATTGAAAAATACAATCGTAAAATATTTCCAAAAAAACAATGCAGAAAAAAAAATTAATGAAATAAAAATGGAAAAATTATTGAGACACTAGTGAAAATTTAATCATAGAAATATTATTTAATAAGCAATGCAGGTCAAAATATTTCTGCACCTGTATAGAAATGTTTGGAATCTTCCAGCAGTATTTCATTTGAGTATGATGCTATGACAATTACCATTCACTACTCTCTCAACAAAGCTTTCTTGCTTAAAGTAAAGGAACTCTCAAGCAAGCAAAAGAATGATACAATTAAACAATATAATGAAGGTCTTAGCTTCAGGGCTATTGCCAAGATGTTGACTATCACTTCTAGTAGCATTGGATCAGTCATATTGAAGTAAAAAGTTTGGTACCACCTAAAACATTACTTGATGGAAAAGTTCTTCACAAAGAATTTTTAAAAAATCTATGAGTCTGACAATAAATGTCCACAATGACAAGGGCTGTAAAAAAGTCCGTATTGCAAATTCAGTCTCAGAAATTCAAAAGGAAAGAAATAGTAAAGTCAAAAATCAGAATCAAATGTCAAAAGCCCAAGAAGCAAAAAAAAAAAAATTATTCCATACAAAATATTGTCTGTTAAAAAATGTCCAAAATGATAAGGGTGAAGAATTCTGTATTGCAAATCTAGTCTAAGAAATTCAATAGGCAAAAGTTCCACCAGTTCTAATCTTCATGGCTAAGACTTGTGATGCTATGCACATTGCTCGTTCCTTCTGTATTTCATTCATGACAAGTAAGTTTCACTCAAGCAACTACTTCCCACAAACCACTGTTCTGTGAAAGTGACTCCCAAGAGAATATTTTCCCAATTATTACAATCTTAACCTGTTCAAGTCTAGGGTTAACTGTTATCTTCCCCACATATCTGCATAAACTGTACCTCTTACTCTGTAAATATTCTACCTTGAGTGGCTTTTGAGCTTTGAACACTGTGAACTTCACTGTAAAAAAAAAATCATAGTCAAATGTCAAAGAGGCAAAATAAAAAAGGGGTAAATCAATCCAACTGACAGATCCTAATACAGTGAACATTAACTCATGCATGAAAAAAATAAACTCCCCTCATCAAGAAAAGCAATGGCTTTTCATGAGAAGGTAAATTTTTGTGTTTGGTCATGATAGTTAGGGAGGATAAAAAAATTACCATACATGAAGTATACTTAAGACAGTAATTATCTAGGATTTATGTATTTTTTATTTTTTTTTACTCTTCATTATCAAACCAGGGAGAGGACACAAACTGTTTTTTAACATTGGTGATTTTCCCATTTGCCACAATCTAAGAAAAATTAAACCAAATCAAGTGCAGAACAAAAAGAGGTCCACGACAATTTAAGAGCAGCTGGGACATTGGTGTCTAAAGAAAGAACTATTATTAATGACAAGCAATGGAATGGTTTAAAATTTTGTACACCTCTGAAAATATGTTTGTTGCAATAAAAGACGTCAGGACACTCAGATTTTCCAAAAGTTTTTTAAATCCTCATATTTCAAGAACTTTTAGAAAACTGCTATTTTTCTGATGAAATGAAAATTGAACTTTAGGTCATGATGTAATGAATATGCATACACCTGGGTCCCCACTCACAGTAATATGATTGGCTGGTGTCAGCCATAAATACAGACTGATGTGGAGGTACGAAAAGATGCCTATTGGCTATGCCTATTATCTTCACCTATTGCCTATGCCTATGCCTATTGCCTACCACTTCGACAAGGACCAGTCCATTATGGTTACCTGCTAGATTGTCCTACTTGATTACAGTAGTCAACAACCCCTTTGCTACTTCGAACAAATATATCCCTTTCTGGGACATATCAGGTTAGTACCAGTAATGTAAATTATTATTTTCTTTGAAGATGCTATGGGTTCAACACTTTCATATATCAGTGAACATATATATATATATATATATATATATATATACACATACGCATATTTCAGTGGTAGTCTTACACTAATACAAGTTTAAATGGAAATGATAGATAATGCTATTTTAAAGTTTCAATTAATTTTTCTCTTGTTTCTGTTCAGTGTACAAGAGAAACCAGCAGGAGGATGCTGAGAATGCCATGAACTGAACATGTGAGCAACAAAGAAGTTTTAGAGAAAATGGAAACAGAAAGGACATTTATATGTAGCCTCATAAACTTCTAAGGCACAAAATAAAGAAAGTGAACTTAGAAAATTTGGCACTCACAACACATATTGAAAGAAAGAAGGACATAGGAAAGCAGCATGTAACCTTACCTATCGAGCTTGTGTAAGTGGTTGGCAAAACAAGGATTAGAGGATAGAACAAAAAAGAAATTGTTACTAAGTATGCCTTCAACCACAGATAAAATTCATTCTTAGCCATTTTGCTATAAAATGTATCATTGGTCATTTTGCTATAAATAGGTATTGTTGGCAATTACTATAGAAATCTATTTTTATACTTTCATGGTTTTTTGGACACCAGTTTAGGGGTTAACTATTTTCCCATAGCTAGGACCCTACCTGGGAACAACAGCAATTAAAAGGTGGTTCCATACTCCTCAAAAAATCCAATTCCTCAATCAGAGTCCTTGCTGCCAGATGTATTCTTTCATCATACCCATGACTGTTGTGGTACTAATGGAGCATTAAGTATCTTGTTTTGTGCTGCATTCCTTCTTATTTTTGAAACTGGTTCTGCAGTTGTAAGAGGAAACCGTTTGCCTACCAGCAATCAATGTTTCCTACTGATCATGGTTGATGCATCATGAGGTGTGGATTGTTTTCAAAGTGTCTTTGTATTTCTTCAATTTCTGGCTGATCAGTGTACAGTTTGCCAAACAGTAAAGCTTTTAGTTGACTGCATTCATCCATCTTCCCTATATGTCCAGCTGAGTATATCAGTGTCTCATGGAATATACCCTTGATACTGGTAGCATTTTCAAATTTGATGTCTTCATTGTTTTTTAATTGAGTTTCCTGCTGTATAAAATAATCAGCCATTATTTTCTGTGCATGCAGTAATAAAGAGATTGCTTGACCAGCTTGAATTTTTTTTTTTTGGCTACTGAATTGTGCAAAGAAATTATATTATTAACTGAATGGTCAACTAGAGACTGTTATTTAAATTAATAAGTCCTGTCTTTAATTCTGGTCATCAGCCTGAAATATATATGTAAGAAAAAAGTAATCACATTTATTGCAGAAAAGGTGAAAAATGCATTTAAATAATTAATACAAAAATATCCCAAATAGCCCTGGAAAAGAAAAATTAAAATTTGCACATTAACTTGGAATAAAGAAGAAGAGATAAATCCAAAATTGGGACAATAAAATTAATAGTTTTAATAAATATAAATCTGGAGCCAAATGGAAACTTTAAAACTATAAAAAAAATCTGCCTCGTCAGTCATGTATCATGAATGGCACATAACTCATTATTGTTAGCTTTTAAAATGAGATATCAGTGTTATTTTCATTTTTGTGTAATTTATATGCCAATTTGTCCATCGCTGTATAATATGGAGGCACTGGAGTATTATATATATATATATATATATATATATTATAAATTAATTGATTTAAAATATGTTTTTTTTCGCTACACAGTTCCAACCATGTTTCAAAAATGGAAGCTAACAGCTTCGAATTTAATTTTTTAATTAAATTAAAGACATTAGTTCCATTTCATCCTCAAGTGAATTATGGAGCAACTTATTTTTAAAATTACTGGTTTTTAAAGACTCAGCAAAAAATCATAATTCACATTTCCAAGGATACAGAGATATCCATTAATCCAGACAAGGGCTTTTTGCATATTCATTATCATTGTATTTTCTTGTATCAGGTAGGGGTACGGATATATTTTTCAATGAATTCTGACATTTGTTAAATGCATGACGTCTGGATGTTTTTAAATTTATTGTTAATGGAAAAATTCTTACGGCATTTTTTTCTATTTGTATACTTAAAGATTTTTTGGGGGTATTTAGTTTAGAATACGTTTTATTTAACTATGATTTCAAAAATATTTTCACTTTTAATTTTTAATATACTATATTTCTTTTTAAAACAAGTAAATGTATTAGAATCAATTACATTATGTAAAATTATTTTCACATCAAGTATAAGTATGTATATTACTAAGTCACAATTTTTTAAAATTCATACTTAAATATTATTAAAGTAAAACCCATGACAATGACTTTAAAAATAGCTAATTAATTTCTCTGATTTAGTAAACTTTTATTTTTTATAAACCTAGTAATATATAGTTTCTCATGTAAGTACAAAGGACATGGGTCATTTAATGGCTTACATCTTCTAGCTTTTCATATTAATTTCATTTTACTATAGGTGTTTTATTGGATTCTTTTAAGTGCTTGCAGTACTTTGAGAGAGGTGTTTAGGTTAGAATTCGTTTTATTTAACTACAATTTTACCACTGTTAATTTTAATAGACTATATTTCTTTTTAAAATAAGTAAATGTATTAGAATTACTTACAATAAGTAAAATTATTTTTCCATATCAAGTATATGCATGTATATTACCAGGTCACAATTTTTTTAAATTTTATATTTAAATATTATTTAAGTAAAAATTATTACAATTACGGCAAAAATAGCTAATTCATTTCTATAAGAACACTGGATTATATATCTTACTGTTCTTTTTTTTTTATATATATATATATATATATATATATATATATATATATATATATATATATATATGAAGGCTATATAATCATTAATGGCTCAGAATAAGAAATCAGCAAGAGGATTTTGAAGTCCAGTTCACTTTTGCACAATACTTTTGGTAAAGAAATTTATGAAACTATCTTTTCTTCGACCAGCTATGGGCTAAATATCAGTGCAGACTGGGATTTTTACTATAGATTATCTTTAAAGACAACTCCGAAATGAAAAACACATGTCACTTTTGTGTCACAATTGCACAATGATTAATTAATGGTTAAATAAATGGTTTATATCTACTATTAAAACATATTTTAATGACTATTATTAATAAACATTGAGATTGAAACCTTCTGTTTTGATTTATCATTAATTCAAATCTTGAAGAAAGAAAAAAAGCAATTTACTTCTTTATTGAAAGTTAAATATTCAAATATTAGGAAATACATTTTTTCTCTCACCCAGCAAATCCTGTTCATTAAACATGTTGCAAAAGGAGAAAGAACAGAAAGGTAAAGTTTATTAACAGCTACAAAGGACAGGAAATTGTGGATCACCAACATCCTGAGGGAACACATTACATGAAGAAGATGCTAGAACAGGGATTGGGAAATAGAGTAAGGTGGCAAATATTACCTGGAGCTGAAAAGAATAGGAAGTTGTACAGAGTCATCTTCACTGACATCCTCAAGGGATATGCCAGAGAGGAAGAATTAGCAGAATTCTTCTATCCCATGCTAACAATTATAACTAACAAAATAATTCTATCAGTTTGGATAATAGTAATCAGTTATCTTGAATTATTATGAAACAGAGCATTGTCAACCATTATTGCTTTTTAAGTAGAATTTCTTTGATCTTCATTTCAATTACTTTATTTACTAGAGTTTCTTTTTTAATCAATTCACCCCAATCAAGGTGATAATGCCTCTAAATTGCAAGAGGCTACTTGGAGTGAACTAGACTAAGAAGACCCTAGAAGGAACAAGAAACCCAATCCTAAATAGGAAACAAGGGATAAACCTCTACTCCTGTTCAAAAGACCGGAAAGACTGTGAACCAGATGAAAGGCAAATGTATTAGTAGTAGTAATAGTGTCTTGAATGTTTAATGCATGAAGCATTGTAAAACATTAATTTTTGACAAGTATTTTTTCATCTTAATTTTACCTGCTTTATTTCCATAAGCAGCATTAATATGATAATGTGATATTATCTTTCATTTTTTATGAGAGGAAGCATTCTCAACTATTGATAATTTTTTTTATTTTTTCATCTTAATCTTAGTTGCATTATTTAAACTAGTAGTATTGCTAGTAGTAATAATACCTTGAATTTTTATGAGATAAAACATAGTCGTTCATAAAACAAAATAAAGCACTCAAATTTATTGTTAGGTAGGGGTCCTGCATTTCTTTCCCCTCTGCCCCTCTTCTTCTTTTTTCTTTATTATGTGTCCTAGAAATTTCAACTATCACTCTCTGGTGTTAATAAATGTCCATTTTGTTTCTGTTTTCTCTAAGACTTTGATGTTGCTAAGATATTCAATTTATGGTATCCTCAGCATCCTTCTGTAAAACCACATTTCTGTTCCTTCAAGTCTCATCTTCATCTGTGAAGAAATTGTCTGGCATAATCTTGTATATCAGTTGAGTTAAACATTCTAAAATATAATTCTATTGTTTTTTGCTGTTTCCTTGCTAATTAAATTCTTATCTGTTAAAGTAAGAAGTCAAATAATGACTTTTAAATTATAGTTCAGAGGCATGGCCAATAAATCTTTTAGGTGACAAGAACTGGAGGCATAAAATTCTTCAGTAATCTGTTTTCTCTTGAATTAGGTTTTCATTAAGAATGCCTATATATAAAGACCTATATTTTTTGTTGTTTGATAAATTGGCCTGTTTCACTCGGAGCTAATGTCTGAACCAATTTCAGTTTCCATTGCCAAATAAATAAAATACAAAACCAACTTTAATATGAATGGATGAATTTAAACAATGTTATTGATACTATTTGATATAACAGTAAATAAAATATTGAATAAAATCATGGTATGTGTGGTTAAGAATAAATTGTTAGTAGTATCATGATTTATGAGTGACTATATATATGAGTGATGCTGAAAAATCATCATATCTTTGTTTACTTCCATATACCTTTTATGACTATTCAAATATGAATTTATTGAAGCATAAAATATTGTTCCGTATTTCATTGCATGCAACTGTACAAAACTTTGTTTTAATGACTACAGTATTCTCATTCTCTCAGACATCTTACCAAAGATTAATACTCAGTTTTTTACATTTCTTCAGAGGCACATGACCTTTCTGGTTCATGGTAGACATCATTTACTAAAAGAAAATAAAACTGCCTGTAATTTCTTGGTAGGTAGTTTTCCTTCTCCTGAACTGGTTGCCACCTCAATGAATGAGATCTCAGTAGACCCTGTTATTTAACCTATAGAGAAGAGAAATGATAGATTCATACTTTTTTCGAGAGTATTTATGTGAAAGTGAATATAGTAAACTTAGCCGGAATTTAAAAGTCATCTCACTAATTTCTCTTTCTGGCCTGCTAACTTATTATATGGTGAAAAAAAAAAAACTTTATTAGAGCTCACTCCTCTGAACATATTCAGAAAATGGATTCATAGACACTGCTTTATAAGAGGCTTTATAAGAGGATTGGGCTTTATAAGAGGATCCAAACTTGACAGGACTGTGCTCTTTAAGATATACCATATATAATTTTCAAATTCATCTTCTTCTGGATATTAGTGATCATTGCTCTCTTACAGTTTTCTTTGAAGCCCTTAATAAATTTTGTCTTTTTGCTAGACAGTTTTCTTTGAAGCCCTTAATAAATTTTGTCTTTTTGCTAAACAGTTTCCTTTGAAGCCCTTAATAAATTTTGTCTTTTTGCTAAACAGTTTTCTTTGAAGCCCTTAATACATTTTGTCTTTTTGCTAAACAGTTTTCTTTGAAGCCCTTAATAAATTTTGCTTTTTGCTAAACAGTTTTCTTTTGAAGCCCTTAATACATTTTGTCTTTCTACTAAACAGTTTTCTTTGAAGCCCTTAATACATTTTGTCTTTTTGCTAAACAGTTTTCTTTGAAGCCCTTAATACATTTTGTCTTTTTGCTAAACAGTTTTCTTTGAAGCCCTTAATACATTTTGTCTTTTTGCTAAACAGTTTTCTTTGAAGCCCTTAATACATTTTGTCTTTCTACTAAACAGTTTTCTTTGAAGCCCTTAATACATTTTGTCTTTCTACTAAACAGTTTTCTTTGAAGCCCTTAATACATTTTGTCTTTCTACTTAACAGTTTTCTTTGAAGCCCTTAATAAATTTTGTCTTTTTGCTAAACCGTTCTACCATCCATTTACACAAGCTCAATAATAGATTATGACCTGATTCTGTTCTCCCTCTTGGCTTTAATCTACTCAGTTTCTCTCCTCTCTGCCAACAGAGATCTTTTCCCCTCAGTATCAACAGAGTTGTTTCCCTTCGAAAAGTTGTATCTTTAATAACACCACAACATCATTTGTCTTGTGAGTCATTAGAGTTCTAGAAGCATGACATGTATTGCAGATGTAGCAAAAGTGGGGTATCAAAAATATGATTTGGTCCATTCTTCTTCAAGAGTTGTCTGAATGCCCTACTAAGGCTAAAGAACATAGTTTTCTCTACTATTTCACACACAGCTGTACAAAAATGAATTCATTCAGTCCAAAAATATAGAGAATAATAAAAATGCACTCTAACAAATGTTTCAAGAAAGAGGTCTCAAGATGAACCTTTCCAAAATAGAAACTATGATCTTATATTGGAATGAAATCAGTGATCATACATACCCTAAATCCATCATGGAAATTCAGGATGTGTGAAGTAATAAGCACTAAACATTCAATGACTTTGGTGTATGGATCAGTATTAACAAATTTAGTATAAAAGAGGTAGTTTCACTCAACACTACAAATTGCTAAAAAAAATAATAATCTAAAAGCTCAAGTCATAATCTTAAATAGCCTCATCAGATCTAGAGTTTCATATAGATGTCATGTAGGGAGCCAAACTCATTCAGAAATATCTAAACTCTCAGCTGTATGCAACTGCTTTCTCATATCAATGGTTAGAAATGGCTTTCAACAAATGAAATCTGTAGGTCTTAGTGAGGACCATCCTTTTTCAAACCTTCTGAACTGGTGCTACAGGATCACAAAGAACTGTACCAGATATCAGAAACAACTTCATATAAGGACTTTCAACAACAGTTGCAAGTAAAATTGATATCACGTGTAACTCAAAGAGAAAATTATGATATAATCAAGATATTCACTTTCCACATTACTGTAAACGAAAAGTTAGAAAGGAAACTCCCTGTCAATATTGGTAAGAGTGATAAAGAGCCAGAAAATAGGTTTCTTCTTGCAAAACATATTTTCCTGAAAAATTGTTGTTATTAAGAAAATTATTTTCTAGATTTCAACATATAGTAGCATTGGCTGCTCAGTCAATGAATGTTAAATGTTTCCTTGTAGGAAAATGACAAAAATTACCATTACTATTATCATCTGGTTGATAAAAATAGACAAAAATGGGAATTTTTCATTTTAAATTCTGCTAAATTAAATAAAATTGAAAAGACTTTGTAGTGAAAGCTAATTCGGCTTTGCAATCATAAAAAAAGGCGAAAAATTCGGGCATTTTGGCTACGGCGTTTGTTAGTGAGTGAGTTATTTTTCTGACTGGTTACACGCATTATGATTTGAGATAGTACCGGCGAATCGAGTTTTCAGCATTTCTTTCTGCCCCCCCGATATTCGAGTCTGTACTTACAGTGATTTTTCTTTGTGTTGTGGAAGTAATCTGCGACAAATACTTCCATTGCTTTCAGAATGCTTACACTTACAGACTCATATTTAATATTTTGTCATTAAAAATTATTCAAATCACAAGTTTTCCCCAAAGACTTTTTAATGAAAGTTGATTTTTAAAAATACTAATTTCTTTTGTGGCAATTGATTTATAAAATATCTTAACTTTTCCTCTTCTTAATGATTAAAAATAAATTACCTGTATGTTAGTTTAGTCTTCTCTCATTTTTTTTTCATTTGTCGGAGATGACACAACTTAAACTAAATACTACTAAAATCTAAAATTAATTAATGAACGGCAGATATATAATTAACTGTTCCTGCCTGAATACATACATGTCAATCAGGTGCTCTTAGTGTAAGTTTACACTTCTAACATCTCAATCTAACCTCCAAAATTTAATTTACCAACATTTTTTCAGTAGATGTATATAGGTTCAACTATTGACCAGTTTACACTTCTTCCAGTCTTTTGAACAGGAGGAGAGGTTTATCCCTTGTTCCTTATTTAGGATTGTGTTTCTGCTTCCTTCTTCTAAAGTCTTCTCATTCTCTTTCACTTCCAGTAACCCATTGTGTCTTAGTGGCATTATTACCTTGCTTGGGGTGAAATGATTAAAAAAAATTGGATATACCAAATTTATTCAGTATTAAAAATTATTCATTAGTTGGAAATACAATAAACTAATCACTATTAAAAAATAATAAACAGTTCATGGTAAAAACCCAAGTTTTTGTTACTGCAACATTAATTGTTTACATGTCAACATGCACACACCTACAATAGTCAAACATACAAGCCTTTAAATACCATAAAACGACTTGCACTTATGAGTTTCTTTGGGTTGGAAATACAACCATTTAGACATCAACTTTATTAATCATTTTCAGTTCTTTCTACTAAAGTATTCTGATTCTATTTCATACCCAGTAACCCATTGTGTCTTAGTGGCATTATTACCTTGCTTGGGTTGAAATGATTAAAATAAAAAAAAAATGCCAAATATATTCATAAATAAAGAGGTGCAGGTACTTTTATTGGTTTCCGAATATACTATTTCAGATATTATTATATGAGTCAATGTTTTTTAAACAAAACTGGTATTAACAATTTAGTGATAGCAATGTTTCCAGTATATATTTATCATATAAATATATGCCAGATATTTTACTATAACCAATTGAATTTTACCTGATAATATGTTTTTAATTTAAATATTTATGATTTGGTGCTATGTAATTGTATTATACAACTCTATGCTGTGAATAAATATAAATAATATACAGGGATTGACACGAAGCTTAAGAAAGATATAAGCTCAAAAGAGAAACAGGATATTGTAAAGTTCTTGAATGAATGGAAATTGCAAAAAGTAAAAGTACAAAAAAGAAACTGAAAACATTATTAAGATAAGAAAAAGAAATAAGTAAGCAAAGTGGATATAAGAATCAAGAAAATGTTTGAAGAATTTAGCATTTTGAATATCAACAGAGAGAAAAAATGCAAAATATTAGGAACATTGGTGAAAAGACACAAAAGCAATTATAAAACTACTTTTAAGTAAACATCACAAAAAATGTATGAGTTTAACAAAGAAGTACATGAAATGTGATTTGTCAATAGAAATTATTAGTGATGAATGTAAAGCTACATTGGATGGAGCTGATGGCTGATCTAGACTTTGGATCATTCATAGTAATAGTCAACCATTATGATTTAGTGATGAATGTAAAGCTACATTGGATGGAGCTGATGGCTGATCTCGACTTTGGATTATTCATGGTAATAGTTAACCATTATGACTTAGTGATGAATGTAAAGCTACATTGGATGGAGCTGATGGCTGATCTAGACTTTGGATTATTCATGGTAATAGTCAACCATTATGATTTAATGATGAATGTAAAGCCATATTGGATGGAGTTGATGGCTGATGTAGACTTTGGATCATTCATGGTAATAGTCAACCATTATGATTTAGAAAACACTAGGAAGCAGTTGGAATAATGTTTTGGCTCATATTCTAGCCAGTAGAAGCACCTTGATGTGTTGTAATGGTTAGCAAGCATGACTTCCTAAATCAATTATGACTGAGTAGTTTATTTTGCTCAAACCTGGTGCTCTATACTTTCATTATAAAAACTGCAGCAAGTGACATTAATGTTAAAACTATAGAAAATTAAACAAAATGAATGGAATAAAAGATTGATGAATGTTATAGAATAAAAAGAAACCCATATTAACATGCAAAATAATTAAATAATAATTTCTATGTGCCATGTCCCTCCAGGACATTGGCATTCATGGCTCTTCACAATTTCCTATCACAATTTTCCAATCCCACTTTCCTGCCCTAGATATTTCAATCATCATCATTTCTCACATGTCCAGTCCATGGAATTCTCAGAATCCTTCTCTAGCACCACATTTCTGTTGCTTCAGTTCTCTTCTTCATCTGTGAGAAGATTGTCCAGAATTCAATGCCTTATTAAATAAGGAGGACTGATATTACATAACACTTCAGTACCCTTTTCTTAACAATATTTTTCTATTTCTTAATACATTGTTTAGCTTTTGGAAGGCTATTTTCACCATCCCAGTGTAGGAATTCTTGTAGTTTCCTTTGTGCCTGCTATCAGCACAGTGTCATAAGCATATCTTATGGTGTTAAGTTTGTGACCATTAATAATGAATTAGCAATATTTATAATAAGGACTGATATTATAATCTAGACCTAATATGATATTATATGATAATATGATATCACTAATATGATATTATATTGATAATGTAAATACAGGGTTGATGGAAAGGAACTCTCTATTGAAAATTCCTTATAACTTTTGTTAATATCAAATTGCATGAAACAAAATATATTGGGATTCCTAAAGTGGTAGAAATTCACTGCTAAATTCTGTTTTTATTTCAGTGAAACAAGTGTAGTCCAAAATGGCACAATGCCTGACACTTCATGAGCATGGTCAGTTAGCATCCTTATAAAAGTTACTGTACTTTTGAAACCTATTTTTCTGAAAAAATGTTTTAAGAAAATATTTTTATAAATTTCAGTTGATAGTAGTGCTGGCTGCTTGTGCAGCAAATTCCAAATGTTTCCTTATAAACAAGTTGCTAATATTACCATGACTATTACCATTTTAGATTTGGAAGAAATGGTTGATTTAAAGTAGTATATAAGAGAAAACTGCTGTCTTAAATTAAAATAAACATGTCTGGCAATTTGGTAATTCCTTCTTTGCAATCAGACTTTTCGGTAATCTATTAAGTTTGTTAATGCCTACTTTTTGGTGATGTTGTGATCATTTTGCTAATGAGAAATTAGATCAGTAAAAATGTAATGTACTTGCTTCAGAAGAGTAATCAAATTTGTTGTGTTAGAAAAATACCTCCAAGTATGGACAAAATACAATTGTCAGTAAACTGACATGATTAAGTCAATGTAATGTAATAAATGTATTTGGAGAAGATTAAATACAATGTGCAAATGTTTTAATCTAACTTTAACAGGCATGATAAAAGTATCCGCTAAAAAATAACTGAAAGCATACTTCGTTTATGTACCATGTTCCTTCAGGATTTAAGCAAACATGGCATTCCACAGCGCTCTATCTTTGTAGCTCTAAGTAGTGTTACTATCCCTCACATTCTTTATTCTACCATCCATTTACATAACCTCATTAGATAGGCTATTTACTGTTTCTCTTGCCTTTAATATATATCCTAACAGTGTCATATTCTGAAAACGTTATTTCCTCATCATGGCCCAGAAATTTCAACTGTTACTCTCTTATTTGTGAGATGTAAAATTTTGGAACAATGTCTAAATTTGTGTCTGAGACTTGTGGAGTATGTGGCAGAATAATATCAATTTGATTTTATCAAGTTAGAATTTTTTAATATCTGTCTATATTTTTGAGATGATGTATTATGTACACTATTTACATTATTCGGACTATTGTCCTCATCTTTGTTGCTGTATTTATCATGTAGAATTTTTAAAATCAAAATTTAATTCCAAATCCACTGCTAATTTCTACAAGAAATATGTTTTGTCAAATGGAAAATATAGAAGCCTATTGAATAATTTGAAAATAATAGTATCATTATTTGGAAGTACATATGCTTGTGAACAATGTTTTTCAAAAATTTAATATACTAAATCTTGCTTAAGACTAAGGTTGGATGATGACCACCTGGATGAAGTTTTACTCCTGTCATTGACAAATATTTCACCTGATGTGGAGAAGTTATTGAACAATAAGCAAAAACAAGTGTCTCATTAAATAATTTGCCATTTCTGTTTGTATTTTGCTTGTATTAAAGAATTTACATTTTTCTTGATTGTGTTAGTTATTATCCTGCTGTAAAATAAAGAGTCTCATTTAAATAATATAACATTAACTTTCTCATTTTTTTTTTCTTTAAACCTGCAAACTAATGCAGCCTTCTGGATGGGTAATTCTGAGGTCAAGACTGTTTATTATAGTACATTTGTTATCATGACCGTCCTCTGAGACACTGCATAGTTTTCTGGTCCATTCTCTCCAAAAGGTTTCCGAATTCTGTTTTAAGCTATTAAATAAGTATGCGATGATTTAAAGTTAAATAATGATGACTTTGAATTATTATTGTGTAAGTTCATTTCTGATTGCATTTTCCTTAAAATTTCCTTGTTGCTCACATATTTCATCCTTGAAATTCTCACCATTTTTCTGTAGAACCACATCTGTGTTGTCTAAAATTTCCTCTTGCTCAGTGAGATTTCCAAGCATTCACTGCCATTTAGAAGGATTGATATTAAATAGCAATTCAAAACCCTATTTTTTTGTTTCTACCAACATCTTCCTGTTTCTTTAAGTTTTTCTTTAACATTAATAGCTCGACTGAAAATATGAAAAATTAAAAGAAAATATCAGCATTTTTATTTACAATTACTAGTCACCAAATGTATACCACATATTGTTTGGACTATCTACATTTTTGTTGCTTTTTCATCATAGTACTTTTAGCTGATAAATTATGCAGTCTTTAAATGCAATTGCTAAAATTTAAAACCAAAATGAAGTTTGGATAAAACTTGAATTTGAAACTTATATGTAAAGGTTTACTATATAATGTCTCAGTGCTTGCAATTTGATGGTGAATATGATTGAATATTAAAATTTGTAAAAAGATTTCTTGTTAATCCATATGAGTTGCTTCCCTTTGCTACTCTCTTAAAATAAGGTACAGTCTCACACAGAAGAAGAGCAATAGTCATGTTTTTATCCTCGATGTTGAGAATAAAGTGGTTTAAATAAATTATTCTCTCTATGTACCACTTATCAGACTTATTCAATTGTTAAGTTAACAGATCCTACTCTAAATGAAAGCTATAAGCAAGTAAAATGATGTATTTCAAATATTTATGTAATTACCAATGTTAATGATATTGTTTATTAATTTTTAACATGTAGCTTTTTCCTTTTCTGTTGTTTATATTGCCACCCACAAATCATCATTCTGTATCTGTCAGGAAGCAATATAGAATGAAATAAAGGTAAGACAGGCTCAAAAAGACAAGTGACGTGCATATGAGTCTCACTGGATGTTTTTACAAACTTACTAACATTCAGAGAATGACAAGCTGGGTGTTGCTATAAAAAAACAAAAGAAATATGATTGCAAAAACACATTGCAAAAATTGACAATGCTTTATCTGAGAATTTCGAATACAGTTATGTGTAATATTAATAGTATAATAAAAAGTAACAAAATAGATATGAAAGAAATATGTCAAACATTAATAATAACTGACAATTCTTCGGAAATCTTTGAATACTATTACAACAAATATCTCCAGAATCTGACAATGGTTTTTTTAAAAGTTCTGAAATTGCTTCAGAAGGAAGGAAAATCTGACATGTCACAAAAAGGAGTGATGATGACATATCCCCATGGATAAAATGGAATGTTCCTTCAAAATTCACGGAAGTATATCATAAAAACAACAATGATTAGGAAAAGACTTTAAAAGAATTAGTATATCATAAAAACAACAATGATTAGGAAAAGACTTTAAAAGAATTAGTATATCATAAAAACAACAATGATTAGAAAAAGACTTTAAAAGAATTAGTCTATCATAAAAACAACAATGATTAGAAAAAGACTTTAAAAGAATTAGTATATCATAAAAACAACTATGATTAGGAAAAGACTTAAAAAGAATTAGTATATCATAAAAACAACTATGATTAGGGAAAGATTTTAAAAGAATTAGTATATCATAAAAACAACAATGATTAGGTAAAGTGTTAAACATTTTCATGTATTTCATCAAAACTTTATACTTCTATGGAATGTAACTGAGAAAATTATTTTGTGATGCTACATTGGTCTCTTGAAGTGCTAAACTATCAGTTTCTTAAAAGTTACATGCTGGAAAAACTGGTTCTTATTCAACCACCTAATTTAAACTGCATCTTGCCAGGTCAGTACTTAGATGGAGGACTACAAATATTTTAGAATCCAAGTTCATAAGTTAGTAGTACTCTTTACAATCCAAGTTCATAAGTTAGTAGTACTCTTTCCAGTACTGACAGGGGTTTCCTTCTTAATTTATATGAAAAAAAGAAAGGTGTAGAGGCTTGCTAAAAATATTTTTTGAGTGCTAAACAAAATTAATTTTAGTATAGAAAAATAATTAGAAGAAAGTATGAACTTAGATTATTTACTAAAGTTTAAAAAAAAGTCATTGGCAGAGGGAGTTCACAAAGTGTTGCTAATTTTCTGTGGCTTTCAAGGGTGACAGGTCAATGCAGTAGCAGAAGTGCCTGTTGTAGAAAGAGTTACTGAGTGATTATCATTTTTGATATATTGCCTTGAAAAATTAGATTTGGAGTGAGTGAATTATCTTGCATTATTGCATTCTTCTCTCACAAATGGTGATTGCTAGTTGTTTTGGTTCACAAATGAAAGAACTTCAACACAGGGAATTTTGATTTAACTATTTTATTAATGTTCACATCAACATGTTCTAACCTGTGTGGGTCATCCCCCCACCACTGGGGAGCCATTAAAGACACGAATGAAAACATGTCTTCATCGTTTGACGTGTAAGAAGCAACTCACTAAAATCCTTTCTCTAATATATCCTTTCCATGCTAGTTCAGCCAATCAAAATCAACTACCTTATTTTGTCTTCTATCTGACCTCGAAGGTCAACCTCAGGAAGTTGGAGCAGAGATACCATTCCCCCTAAAGATAATAGCCTGCTAAACTATTATTTAACAGTATCAAGAAATACTTGGTGTTCTTGAGTGTAGTTTCAGATGAACAAGTTCAAAATCATCTGTTTTAAGGTTTTGTAAGTGTTATGTAGTGGTTTCACAGTGGAGGCTTGTATTTGTACTAAGTCGGGCCTAAAATAGGTTCAATGCAGAAAACATTAGGAACTTGATATAATAGGTAATGACGCAGTAATCTAGTTGGGGTGGCTGATACTTTAATATCCGACTAACGGTCGTCCGACATCGACTGACTGACCAACTTACAGAACAACCCAGCGACTGCTACTACTCCTACTTATTATAGGTGGGAGAGTCTATTAACTATAGAATAGGTGTGTTCCACTATAACAGTAAGATGCCCAGAATTGTTAGTTAGCCATGTGGTACCTCAAAGTCTAACATCCTCTTCTCAACTCATTGTTAAAGATAACTTGATATCAAGGCTTACATCTCTCTGACTATCCACTCCAGTTCATGATGTGAATCTATGCACTGATATTTTTTTATACTAATGTTCACCCAATACAAAACACAAGATCCACTCAAGGTAGAGTATAACTGTGTGGTGTTGTATGAGTGTAAGGATGAGTATGAGGGGAAGATCATGGGATATGCAGAAAATCAACCATAGACTTGAAGAGATCAAGATTGTAGTAATTGGGAAAGTGAACTGCTGGGGATCTATTTCACAAAGCAGTAGTTCATGGGAATAAGCTGTTTGAATGGAACTCATTTCTTACTATTAGAATACAAACAGAATGGGGCTGATTCACCCTCATGTACAGGGTATAGCGAGTCCCAGTTGTAAAGGTCAGAAGTGGTAGAACTAAGGAATGTAGCTTGCCTGGACACGTCATAGAAATGGCGATAAAGCAGCAAGGGGCTTGCAATATTTCATCTGTGGGAAAAGGGCTTTGGTATATCCATTTGTAGGTTCACAAAGCCTTTTAAAATTGTCACAGGTTTCAAATTCTATATTTCTAATTGGTTGAAAGTAATCTTAAGAAGGAGTTCTTTTTTCCACTATATTGTTTCCAAAAACATTCTGTTTTTTATTACCCTGAACCAGACACAGTGTTGCCATAATCAGGCTCAGACAGAAGGTCTATCAAAAAAGTCACATTCAAACAGTCAAATGTTTGCCCAATTATATATATATATATATATATATATATATATATATATAATAGGAGATTAAAACAGAAATGTTAAAATCACTACATAATTGAAATTTAATTTTAAAATTAAATGTGATTTTAATTTAATTTTAAAATTAAATGCTACAAACAGTGGAATTATACTCCAATTGTTCTTATCTTATACCTGGATATATATATATATATATATATATATATATATATATATATATATATATATATATATATATATATATATATATATATATATATTCATACATGTTTCATTAAATAATATAGAAATAATTAATAATTAAATAATATTACAAGATCTTCTGGGAAGATCTTGTAATATTAGTAGTAGTAGTCATTGTTTACAAATGTATATAATGATTACTTAAACGTTATTTTTAGTGGATACTTGTATTTGAGTAGATGCTCTATTTATTTATTAAACTGGATTTATTTTTGTCTACCAGTCTGAATATTTGAAAACTCTTATTGGAAAAATATGCACTCTGCAGCAGGATTCAAACCTGCACTCCCCTAGGGGAAACAGTAATTAGATCTGACAGAGCACATTGATGGCCAAATGTAAAAATAAGAAACAAAACAATATGTAGAGAGATGAAAAAAATGGTATCAAACATAAAGAAACTATAACAATTATAAAGAAATACAATAAAGCCCAAAGAAAGATTGCAAAATTAATTACTGGCTAACTTATAACCAGATCAATTGTGGTCATAAGTTGATGACCACCAGTATATAGACAGACACCGTGAACATTATTGTATCTGCATTATTTTGACATCCCCAATATATCGCTAACATCTTGGGCTGTCTCTTTTGATGACAGTTGTGCATTCTTATTTATTATGATCTATCTTTACAAGATCAGACCAAGAATTCCCTGTTACCTCCTTGGCAAGCTTTGTTTTGATGTCTAAATTAATCATTTAAAATTTGACCAAAATTGTTCAAAGAAAATTCATATCATTGATGTTTATGTGATTTGCATAATAAATTCAGACAGACTGTAGATTCAGTGAGAAAATTCATGTTTGTCTTACTCTTCTTGCTATTTTCATATATTCACTGAAAGTAGAATGTATTTACACTATCTACATTGTTCAGACTGTTGTCTTCATCATTGTTGTCATATTCACGATGTTTTGGTCAGTCTATGCTCCAGACGTCTTCAGGTGATTGGAATTTTGCACCAAACCCTTTATTTTGTCCACCAGGGTAGATTGTTCTAGTTCCACATACCATACCTCTACTGGATATCTCAGTTTCAGTTTTCCATTTTTACTAACTCAATACTTCAAGTTTTTGTTCATCTCTGCTGTGACCAGGGGATTGAACTCACAACTTTTTGGGTCAAGTCACTGGATAACATCAACCAACACTTTTATCCACTGGGCCATGTGTCTGAAAAATGTAAATAGTGTAAATAGTTACAATACCTAAGCTCAGTAAAATATAGACACCTATTGAAACAGAATGTATGTATATAAAAATATGAAGATGTGTAAAACAAAGATGCATTTTGTCATTATATTTATTTTAACTTTGACAAAAGTAACAATTACAAACCAGGAATTCAAAGTTTAGCTTCAGGACGAGATGTTTCTTTTTGGTAGGCAGTATATCAACACACAAAGAAATTGACCCACTCTCTCTCTTTCACTTAGACACACACACACATGGAACTTTCTTGTCAGCAGATGCTGCAGTAGAGGGGAAATACCCAATTAACACAAGTGCAAGTAGAGGACGATGTGTTGAAGTTAATGAAGTATTTAAACTATTTACATAGTTCAGACTATTGTTCTCATCTTTATTGTCATGTTCATGATGATTCGGCCATTGTACGTTTGCCTTCTTCAGTTGATATATATTTCAATTTCAAACCAAACCGTTATTTTGTCCACTGGGGTAGACTGATCTAGTTCCACATGCCATGCATTTTCTGGATATCTCAGTTCCAGAAGGCTGGAGTGTACAACGACTGAAATGTTGTGAATATGATAACAAAGATGAGGAGAACAGTCTGAACAGTGTAAATAATGTTGTTACAATATCTCATCTCAGAAATACAGACAGATATTAATATAGTATCTTTCTATTTGTGGAGTTTCCTTGGATCAATTTTCTGTGGAAATTATTGATATCTTGGATAGTTTTTTTTTTTTTTTGCATTTACCCCAGATTCTTGACAAATAGACCTTTATCTCCCATTTTGTCATAACCCAAGTTCATAAGGTGACTATGACACTTTGAAAACGAGACATAACACATGCTTTCTTTCTGCCTAATTTTTTGTTTGTTATACTTCATACTTGCTCTTGTTCAGGATAAGCCATTGAAATAACATGGGAATTAGAATTTTTTCCTCAAACTTGGACATGACACAAACTCAGAAGGTGGAATTAAAACTAAATTTTTAGAATTCTTCAATCCTTACCTTACTCTTTCAAGAGAAAAATTGTTAAAAAATTGTTAGAATATTTATATTTGTAGCTAGAGGATTTGCACTTCTCTCTCATATATATATATATATATATATATATATATATATATATATATATATAAAAGCGAACATTGAAGTCAACACTCAGAGGTGATAGGTTGTTTCATGCATATATATATATATATATATATATATATATATATATATATTTTTTGTCCTTAAATTCATGTATGAACTCAATACTAATAATAAAATTCCCTTCCTTGACATATTGATAAACACAAATAATAACAAATTTACTATTTTGCCATACAAACCTATCAGCATAAATTCATGTACACTTAACTACAAAAGTGAATGTCCATATTACTACAAAATAGCAATTATAAAAAATCTAATACATTGTGCAGAAACTAATTCATCTACAAAACAGATTTTTTACAGTGAATTAAAGAATATAAAACAAACACTTATTAATAAGAGCTTTCCAAACTATATAGTTGATGAACAAATAAAATACTTTCTTAGAAGTCTTAATAGTAAGCAAATAGAACATAATACTGCTTCAACTAATTCCAAACATATTAATCTTTTATCGTAGTCAAATGCATACTAATTATAAAGAAGATGAAAAATATACTAAAAAAATTAGTAAATACTAATATATCTACAACAGATCCTAGCAAAAAAATTAGGTTAATCATATACTACACTAAATCTAGTACATCCAACTTAACTATACGCAATGATTCTCCCCACTCCCCATTAATGATTTGCAAAAAACCAACATAGTTTGCACATTGAAGTGCCCTTTGGCAGATTGTATCTCCAATGGATTAAATAATATTTATGTTGGTCACACCACAAACTCGCTTTCACAGCGCTTGACTCTACATTTAAATGATAACTCTAACATTTTTAGACATTTAAAACAACATGCCTGGCCATGTACTCAATTACGGAAAATCCTTGTTGACAACACAACTATACTTAAACATGAAAACAAACAAAAATTAAAAATTATTGAATCTTTATACATAAAACAGTTGAAACTTAAACTGAACAAAATAAAATGTGAAATCTCCACAAAAATTCTCAAATGCCTATAATTTATAACAGAAGCTATTGGTTTATACTAACGGCTTCCCATACTTAATACTTCTTGTTTTCACTCTCGTGTGGTCATGTGTGATGTCACGAGCTGCGACGTGATTTTCGCTTCCTTGACTCGTATATACAAGTTTGTCGTTGCTTTCAAATTTTTCATACAGCAAGGGCTGACTATCATTATTGTTTCGTCTGTGTGTATGCTGAAATTGTAATCTCTGATAATGGCTTATGTAAGCCAAAAGCTTAGATTGGATTTAAACATGTATCAATATGGTGATTTCCTTTCGTCTTTTAATGATAATGTGATTAAGCTTATCAGACAATATGAAAAAATAAAAATAAAACTTGTCTATATTATTTAATGAAACATTTATTATTGGTATATATATGTATATTATTTATATATTTATATATATATATATATATATATTATTTATATATTTATATGTATATGTATATATATATGTGTATATGTATATATATATATATATTTATATATTTATAAACCACTACTGCCAAAATAATTGCTAGTATGGACAACCCACAATGCATCACTGACCCCTATACATAGATAGTCGAGAAAAACCCAACACATGGCCTGATAGTTGCGTCTGGACTGAAACAGTCTATCGTCTATGAGTGTTAACTTCAATGTTCACTTTTATATATATATATATATATATATATATATATATATATATATATATATATATAAACGTTGGATTAAAAAAAATTCCAACCTGCAAATTGAGGTGTTGAGTATTTTGCTCAAAGTTGTGGATAACAGCAACAACTAAGATGAATAAAATATGTAACTATGTGACTCAAAGAGAAAATATTCCAGACCACTTTAAATAAAAAGTTAAGCAGGAAACCTCCATTAATACTGAAAAGGCTAATAATAGCTGCTGGATTTTAAAATATTGTTTTCTTTAAAAAATTGTTTTAAGTGAAAGATTTTATAGATTTTAAGTTCAGTACTTGCTGCTCACTCAACTAAAATGTTTTGTTGTTGGGAAATGACTAATATTATCATTACTATTAGTTTAGATCACGTTTTCTGGTTTCTTATACAAATAACTATCACTGGGATGGTCTTTAACCAAACCTGCATAAATGAGAAATTGCTGTCCAAATATACACATACATATATATATATATATATATATATATATATATATATATATATATATATATATATATATATATAATTCTCAAAATGTGTGCATATATGTGTGTGTGTCTGTGTGTGATCAGATGTGGTTTATGTGTTTCCACAGTTTTCATCCAATCTCAATAAATTTTTTTTTTGTTTTATAAATAATTCTTCAGTGCTGGTGTTGAGTTCAAATTGTTAGCGACAATGGCTCTCCACTACTTCCTGTCCATTATAACTCTCAGCAACGTTTTACTATTTACTATCTGTTCTTGGATATATATATCTTATATAAAAACTTTAATAAAAGTAAATAGTTTAAATTATTACAATAACATTATTTATTATTATGCAATTCCCATTTTAGGGCCACCTTCCCCATTCAAATTGTTAACCCCCTATTTGGGGATGTGCCTCAGTTGTACCCAAATGTTGTTAATAATATTGATTTTCAGGTGGGCTGACTTTAAACTTAAACTGTTCCAATTGAACGGCAAATATTCCCAGTAATGAAACACCTGGTCAAAGACAGGTTATATTGCTAGTGTATATGTGTGTGTGTGTGTGTGTGTGTATATATATATATATATATATATATATATATATATATATATATATATATATATATCACAAACCTCTCTCTATTGTTATTTTGATGGCAAATGTTCAAATGACCACCATTCTTCAGTTCAACAACTTCAAACTTTTACTGCTTGGACACACTATGCTACATCCACAGGAGTTGAATCACCCTCATTTCCTCTGTATTCCAAAAGTAACAAGAACGTTCCATTCGGGTAGCTTTTCTCAAGAACTGCTACTTTATGGAACAAACTCCCATGTCGAAACTTCCCTTAACACTACAATCTTAACCTCTCTAGCCTCCTTACTCTCATCATCTTAACTTACTACCACCCCATTCACTTGTTTTACACCTCATTCACCATAGCCAATTTAATAGCAGCCTGATACTTTGAGTGGCTCTTAAGCCTTGTATTGGGTGAACATTAGTATAAAGAAAATATATGAATGATCAAACTTAGATAAATTTGCATTTATCAGTGGCAACAGACTTAGATCGATATATGTACAAAAAGTATAAAATGGAGAAGTAGGACTAAAATAGAATAAATAGATACATTGAAAATAAACTAGATAAAAAAATACCTTTTCATAAGAGGAGCCAATCCAAACAGGATTGTATCCCTTAAATCCTGCCATATATAATTCTAAGGTATTTTCTTAACTGAAATGACAGTCCAAAGCATTTCTATTTAACAAAAAAGAAAAACTTGAACGTAAAAAAAAAAGCTTTGTGTCCACTCATGTAACTTGGCTGATTTAAAATCAAAAGGGATTTCTTGGAACATGATCATATCATCAGATTAAACCCTAGAGTTAAGTCAGTTGAATTATAATGGCAAGAAGAGAGATCAAAAAAAAAACTTCGGCAAAGACAACTTTTTTCTTCATCCTCTCACTTAATTTCTTCTGTTTTTTTCCTTAAGCCGCTTTTGACCAGATGATATTTCATATTCCATTCTAATATTTCCTAAAAACTACAAGCCAAATATCAAGACAAGAAGTGTAAATTATTTCTCAGTGCACAACACAGTTAAGTTTACATCAGAAAGAGAAGTAGGAAAGTTTCTAATTACAAAAGCTACCACAATGAAGATGAATAAAAATGTTTCTCAAAGTTCTGAGAACCTTTTTAAAGAAATCTCTCCTACCAACTTTGCTTTCTACTTAGCAAATGAACTAAGAAGATAGATATTCCACTTGTTTGGATTTCCTTTCTTAATAGCATATTACCCATAAAAAATGACAAATTCTTTACAGTTTAGAACATCTACCTCAAATCAGAATGTGCATGTTCTGAGGAGAAGCTTTTCACAGTTTTCAATTATGCAGGGCTGTATTGTTGGCATCATAAATACAATGTTAATTATTTCTGTTTTGGATGTATCAGACTGATCTTATGTCCTGTGAACATTTTAAAGTTTGGGTGGGCAATCCTTAATCCATTAGTATTTGGAATCACATAAACTGCACCTTGATATAAGTCCATTAAAAGATGGATTCAGTTTTCCCAAAGATCTGTTAACAGTACCAATGTTGGACTTAGCACAAATTTGAGGTAAATGTCTCTGGAACTGGTGGCCATTAACGCCATTGCAAGTCATGAAGGCAGATTCCTCTTTAATACTGAATGATGTGTCATCTTCTACAGTAAATGCTTTGGTTACAAAAATTTGATTTAAAGCTGCTTTCATAGTCTGAAATCTTAAGTCATGGCATGCACTTAAAGCCATCTGATTATCACTTTGGGTAATTTCAGCATTAACAAAGAGTTTGAATGCTAATACAGCATCATGAAGTACCATCTCATATTTTTTACACATGTGTTTTTGCGGAAATAAAATAACATAAACAGCCATATTCATGTTTCTATCTCTGTGGAACTTACCAAAATGCAGCATAGTACTGATCTATATTGCTCTTTTCAAATAGTTTGTCCAGTTCTTGCAATAAATAATCAACACTATTGTCATTATTCAAATCTTCAGTGTCCATTTTCATGGCCACATCTCATGGTTTTCCACAAAGTGAGATCGTTAATACCAATGCCCACTTCTTTGTGCCTTGATTAGTTGCTAGTTGCCACATTCTGACTTTTGTTTTCTGATGGTGGCAGAATTTCTCATCATCAAGAGTTGGTGGATTTTTATAATTTACTGATATAATTTGTGTTGTTGTTGCTCCTGAACTATGCTTCTGCTACCAATGCTAATCTGATCTGATATAAAATCTGTTTGCCTGGTTAAGTTATATCAGATTAGATCAACATGTATTAGGTTAATTAATGTGTCATATTGAGGGTAAGAGTTAAAGGAAGGTAGGGTGCAATTTCTTCCAATCAAATGCTTGTGGCTTAAAAATTACCTTTTAGCCACAGTTACCCACAAGTGAATTACAAAACAATTTTTAGCAGTAAACCAGATTTATTCATGGGCTGTAACTTACTGCTGTAAGTGAGTGAAGTAGAGATGAGGTGTAGGTGAAGTGGGGAGATGCTCAGTGACTGTCTTTTCTGTCCATTCTGCAAGGCCTTCTTTGTTCCTTCTGTATACCTTTTCACAGGATGGTCAGTTTTATAGATAACAATTTTCTTTGTCTTGCTATCTTCATCAAAAAACAATTAATCTTCTTTCCATGACTTTCTCTCTGTTTGAGCCTCTTGCTCAGTACTTTGAAGTTGACTCCACTTACTGATAATCATCAGTCAAAAGTAAATGTTTCGTATTCGCTTTTGCAAAAGGTCCTGCTGATTTCAATTTAACAAGACCTCAGCTTACTCATATTGGTACATGTTTAGAGCATGAGATAGGGAAAGTAGCAAGCCACTTACCTGACAACCTTGTGTGAATAGACAGTTGAACAGAGAGAAGGAGCATTAGCAAAGGGAGAAAAACTCTCTAAGGGCTGCAAGGAATAGTAAGTTGTTGAGAGCTATGATTGTCTATGTCCTGAAGGGATGCAATATATAGAAGAAGAAGAAAAATATCAGGGAGTCATCTCAGTGACCTCTGTGAATAGTGATACATACAGAGAGTAGAGCATTAACTGCCTTTCTCTTTATTTGAACAGAATTGGGCAATGTAAGGGAGAGGAGGAAGATGGAATGAAAGTATGAAGAAGTAAAGGAAGACGAAAAGAAAACTGGAGAAAAATGATGATAAAATAGATGAAGTTGAATGAAAGGCACAGAAAGGCAGGCTTACAGTCATGAATTGTATTGCACTCACTTAGTCTTTTCGTTGGTTCTAATCTGCATAAGAATGACTGCAAAAATGTCCCTCACCTAAAATTTATAGACAAACTGCACAAATGTATACTGGGATTTCTTTCTAACCAATAAAATGAAATATTTCTTGATCTCATTTGGCATATATTTATTCTTTTTTGTCTTGAAGTCAGAACGCTGCAATCACTTTACAGTATGTATTCATTTTGTGCATTAACAGCATTCTTACTTTGTGAACTTTTTGCCTCATTACTCTTGCTTTGCTCTGTTTTCTCTTGCATATTTATTGTTTGTTTAGTATTACTTTGTCCTGTTCTTTTACTCTCTTTTCTTATTGCTTAGTGGAAACTTTGTCAATTCTGTTTGTTAGACATTTTTACTGGTTACACTTAACCATGGCCAATTACTCCACAGGTTTCTCTCTCAGATAACACCTCTCCCAGAGAGTTGTAAACTATAGAGATAAAAATTATTACTGTCATTTTGCTTTGCATTTTTGACTTATATAATGCATATATATGTGCATATATATATATATATATATATATATATATATATATATATATATATATATATATATATATGCTACAACCTGTCAGAATGCTACAGTCATTTAACTGCATTCATTTTACATTTTAACACCATTCTTACCTTGTGTACCTTTTTACTCCCAGAGAGTTGTAAACTATAGCGATAAAAATTATTACTGTCATTTTGCTTTGCATTTTTGACTTATATAATGCATATATATGTGCATATATATATATATATATATATATATATATATATATATATATATATATATATATATATGCTACAACCTGTCAGAATGCTACAGTCATTTAACTGCATTCATTTTACATTTTAACACCATTCTTACCTTGTGTACCTTTTACCTTATTGTTGTTGTTTTGACTTTCATTGTTTAATATTATTTTGTTCTCTTCTTTTTCTTATTGTTTATTGCAAACTTTGTCAATTCCATTTGTTGGACATTTTTGCCAATTACAGTTAACTATGCCCAACTACTCCACAGGTTTCTTTCTCAGATAACACTTTTCCTGGACATTTGTAAACTATAAAGATAAAAATTAAGAATGATCTTGTTGGTTTGCATTACTAAAAAAAAACCATCCCCAAATTTATAGACAAATCTTAGAGATGAATGCTGGGATTTCTTCCTAACAATTAAAAAAAAATGACCCATTCTCGGTCTTATCCTCGCTGTTTGGTTCCTTTCTAGCATTGAAGTCAGAACATTATAACAACTTTACTATTTCCCTTTTGTTTGTGTGTGGGAACACTATTCTTATTCTTTGTGAATATTTTGCTTTATTACCATCATTTTGCTTTGCTTTTTGACTTATATAATTTATATAATATAATATATATATATATATATATATATATATATATATGCTACAACCATTTCCCTGTATCCATTTTGCATCTGAACACCATTACCTTGTATACCATACCTTTTACCTTATTACTGTTGTTTTGACTTGCATATGCATTGTTTAGTATTATTTTGTCCTGTTCTTTTTCTTCCTTTTCTTATTCTTTATTGGAAATTTTGTCAATTCTGTTTATTGAATGTTTTTGCCAATTACACTTAACCATGGCCAATTATTCTATCCTTTTCAAGTGGGAGATGCTTGAAAATATATGTATTTTATAGAACATAATACAAAATTTTTGTGTATAAGACACACATGTCGAGTGGTAGGTAGATATTCTGAATGCCTGAAACAAGGTGGTGGGGCTCTTAATGATTTTCTCTTTTTTACAATAATGTTCTCCCTTTACAAGACCCAAGAGCCATTCGAGGTAGAGGGCGACAGAGTAAGAGGTAATAGGCACAGTTTATGGGGATATGTGGGGAAGAGAGCAGTTAACCCTAGACTTAACCAGGTTCAGATTGCTTAGGAGTTGGTTCTACAACACAGTGATTTGAAATAAGAAGCTGTTTGAGTAGAACTTCCTCCTTACCAATGAAATATGAAGGGAATGAAGATGATTCACTACATTGTGATTGTGTGAGGCCAAATTCTTTCTAAATATGCTAAAACAGTGATGGTTGGAAAATCATTTAGAGTTTCAAAAAGTGCAAAATTAATAAAGTCAGTGAGAGGTAAGAATATTTCTTCAAATAAAAAAATTTTTTTTTTACTTCTATTAGGT
>CAHIKZ030004384.1:2317500-2507500 GCA_903632075.3 Acanthosepion pharaonis | reverse complement strand
GCAAAAATGGAACCCAAATTACCCCATTTAGGTGGCCATTTTATCCCTGGGACTTGTCTATGAAAATATATTTGTTAAAGAAATGAATTCTAACGTATATCTTTAAAAAAAACTGGGGACAAAATGGCGATCTGAATAGGGTAACTGGGTTTCATTTTTATATATGTATATATATATATATATATATATATATATATATATATATATATATATATATATATGTGTGTGTGTGTCTTTGCTTATTATTATTTTGCCCTGTTCTTTTTATTTCTCTTATTTAGTTTTATGGAGTAATTTTTTCTGATCTTCTTTTTGTTGAATTTTGTCAATAATCTATTGATAATTTCCTCAGTTATGTTAAACCATGGTCAGTTGTTCAACAAACTTTCCTAAATGTTCCAAAAATTAGAGTAAGAAAGTGATGTTTGTTTCATTTGAATCTCTCCTGAAACCTCTTCCAAGAAGCAATGATGAATCCAGAGAAACAAAGAAAATATTAAGTAACTAAATTGGCTGATGACAAAAACCAATTCTTTTTGGAGCAAAACGAGTAGAAGCATACAAAATGTTTGATTAAATAATTAAGATATGTTTGAATATTTGAATTACTAATCAATTATAAATATAAATGCTCAGTCCATCTCTTAGTAATACTTTCATTACTTCCTAATCTGTTGATGATTATGTCTTTACTGATTGTCAATGAATTGTTATAGTAAAATCATTTGAAATGCAGTAGTTACATTAGGCACATATAATGATGCTATTATTTCCATAAAGCTTGGTTGTAATTCCTCACCGGAGACTGTATTTTATTTCTCATTTACATTGTATTTCCATAACAATACAATTTGATTATAAAATATTTTACAGTGCATTTAGATTATGCGTATATAATTTTGGTAATACCTGCATTAATTAACAATTCCTTTGTCACTGTTTTTCAATATGAAACATGCAAATTAAATACTGAAATTTGCTAAAACAAATTTTAGACCAAAAATTGTGAAATTCAAAGCTTAAAATTATCAAGCATTTTTCAATACTTTCAGAGATGTTGTTTATTGTAGGACTCAAGTTGTATTAAATGTAATAAAATGTTTGCTTGTATATACAAAGGCCACATCATGTTGAAACATCGGTTCCTGTATGATCACTGAAGTTAAGCAATGTCAAGCCTGGGATGTGTGGGTTGTGTAATGGATAATGGCTCAGAATTGTTAACTAGAGAGCTGAGTTCCAATTCCTGTAGGGTTTGTTATATTCTGAAATGAACACCAAGACAGTCAAACATCAAATGACAAAAAATGGTTTCTGAGTCAGAGGATCCTCATGTCCTTCCAGTTAAAAAAACTTAATCATATGAAAATAAATATTTAATGTTTTTCAACCAATGAGTCACATTCCCACTGACAATAAAAAAAATATGCTTCATGATCCCTTTGAAGAGTAAGCAAAGTCACCAGGCCAGACAAGCCAATAAATTATAAGGAATGGCAACAGGTAGCTGCAGTTCACAACATGGCTCAGCCTAAAAGAGATTCCATTCACCAAGCTATGTGATGCTTACGCTCTTCCTCGCCAAGCTACATGACACATACTTTTCCTTATCAAGCTACATGACATTTGCACTGTTCTCCTCTTTTTTACATATACATGCAAAGAAATCAGATTTTTTTTCATCTTAATGAACAACTACAAATAAATACTGTAAAAACAGCTATACATGCTATGAAAAAATTAATTGTAAAAACAAAAAATAAAAATATTTTTATTTTTATATTTAAAAACCTTTCTTGCCTTTTTCTTTCTTGTGGGTTGATTCAAATCTACAACAATATTCTTATGAAAGATATGAATCTATCTCTTCTACCCCGGGATATGGGTTAATTAGTAAAACCTCTATCACTGAACCAAAACATTCTTACAATTTAAAAATATTTTCTGGTTTTAAATAACCTACAAAGGGTTGACAAGCTATAAAAAAAATGAAGCAATCAATCAATATAAGGGGGATATATTAACACATGTGAATTTTAGATTAAAAAATAAAATACATTAATTCCTAAGGAATTACTTTGTTTATATTTCAGATATAAAAATAAATGTTAGCAGATATGGACTTTGAAAGGTTTGAACAAGAGATATGCATTTATTAAATAGGGTATTATGAATCATGCTTTGCTATGAAAGCTTTCTGTGGATTTACAGTCTGAAGCTTATCCTGGGAATAATTACAGTTCCCCTATAATAGGGACACAGATTTGAATCTGCTAGAAGGCAATTTTTCCTTATTAAGACAGTTGAATGCACATACCCATAAATTTTCACAGGTAAAAAAACAATGGGATTTTATGTAATATGTATCCAGGACCAGTGCGTACTACCCTGAACCTACTGATTGGAGATGGGCCTCGTTATCTTATCAATATTTGATTTTTTCTACCTACATTTATATACATTAGAAATTAAACTAAGCACAACTGATTATTAAAGGATTAACACTTTTTGCAGATTTTGATGTAATCTTGGGATCCTTTATTTGTCAACATCTGTGCATTTGTTTTTATCATGATAAGTCTTGAAAAAATATTATATAATTCCTTTTTTTTCTCCATAATGTTGAATGTGTTAAAATTATTCAACTGTTTTAGAAGGAAATTCTCAAGTTGATGATAAAAATTGCTGCTAAACGTTAATTTATTTAAGATGTAATGTTCTCTTATGACAAGTCACTGATTTGTATTTAGATACATTGTATTTATTTTCAATATTTCTAGTTGAATTATTCACCTATATTATATATGATTCTGTATTGTACATAGGTTACTGTAAAATGTGTATATTATATGAATATTACATCATGAAAATTGAAATATAGCAGAGTGTTTTTGTAACATAGATTTGTGAACAGGGGGGGTGGGATATTTGCACTGGCACTGTGTGTATCCATTAAATATATTTTAATATAGTATAGTAATAATTTGCACAAATATATACAAGTTTCAAGTGTTGTTGGTGCTGAAATATAACCATAATTCCTCTTCAAAGTTTTTTTTCACTTTTGCTAAAATTTGCTTTTACTTTTGGCATGTATTTAAAAGAGTGAATGGATGCTTTTCCAGTGTAACTAAATAAATCCTACTTCGGATATCAAATTATATAAACAATTAATAAACTGATAAAGAAAATTCTACTGAGACTGAAGAATTCATCTTTTCTGGATGTCAGCTTGACCAATTCATGTTGACCATGAATGTTATTATTGAAGATAAGAGTGTTAAGCTGGAATTGAATTAGTATTAAAATGATAATCATGGAATTGCTTCATTGAAAAGCCTCGGTTCTGGCTTAGTGCTGTAGAGAATTTGGAAAGAAAGATAGGCAGATTGACACCAATTTGTGTTCTACTTAATAATTAAAGGTTTCATGGCCAAAGTGTTTAAGGCAATGATGTCAATCGAGAAATGTGGAATCCAGATACAAGTCTCATCAAAAGATACTTTTTCATTTCTGATTTTGTGCTGCTTTCTTATACAAACAAAGAGTATAGTAAATCTCAAAGATTATTATATCAATCAAGTGTATTGTAAATAAACGCAACAGTTTGAAAGCGAGTAATACTTATGCTATAATCTTCCTAAACCAGATCTTCTGATTCATGTTACACAAATTTCCACCACTGGCCGGATGTAAATGCTCAAAAACCCAAGACCAAACTAAAAATTCCATCAAACATGCATCAGCTCTGTTCTTACCTCCACTTTCCTCACACCCCACAAAAAAACATGCAATCCATTTTTTACCCAACAGTAACCACTCCCGCCTAAAGAAGCAAAATAAGAATTGGAGCCGATCTGAGCCTACAAACGGACTTAAAAGCCCATCAAAGAGACATCATTGGCAATCGTTCAGTACACAGCCAGGGTTCACACACTCTTCAGAATGCCATCTCCACACCCAAAGACAACTGGCCTCCCATCTCCAAGGACAACTCGCCAAAGACCATCGCCACAGTAAGCCACGACTCACCCTCCCTCTACTACCATAAGCCACTGGAGATGGCTTTATTTATCTCTTTCTTTCAAAGAATGACTTTTACACCACTTCACCATTTGTTGTATTTTTTTGTTAATATAATTATTTACTTTTTATACCTCTGTCATTTCTTCTTTCTGCCACTATCCACTTAATATAACACTTATAAAATGATAATTTGATGAGGAAAGGAACAGTAATAAGACAGCTAAATTATCAATAAAATGATTATAATGAAAAGGTTTCATTTAAAAAGCAACAATAATTAGATGGATTAAAATTAGTTGTAAAATAATAATAGTGAAAATGCTTCATTTAAAACTATCAATAATAAGATGGAATGAAACTAATAATAAAATAATGATTGTGAAACTAGTTCATTTCAAAAGAAACAATAGTAAAAGGAAATAAAAAAACACTTCATCTATAAAACAACAATAAGTTGGAGTCAAACTTGTAATTGAATATGTTAAGGAACATAAAGAAAGTTTCTTAATTTTCAAACCACTATAGATATAAACAACTATATACAACCGCTTTCTAAGATCTATGTTTAAAAATGACTTTGAGTGAGTGAAGCCTGTGGCTTTTGGTGAAGATCATCTTTCTTTGAAACTTGTGGATTCATGCTACAGAATCATAAGCAAGGAACTGTATCAAGTAACAGAAACCACATCATTTGAGAACTTTCAAAAGCAGCAACAGCTAATATGGATATCACATATAACTTGAAAATAATGACATCACCAAGATGTGGACTTTTCACACTACTTCAAACAAAAGGTTAGAGTGGAAAATACAGTATACAATAATAACAGCTACTGGACTTTAAAACCTCAAATAACAGAAAACACATCCCATGAGGACTTTCAACAGCAGCAACCACTTAATTGGATAGCACATGGAACTCAAAGAGAAAATAACAATATACCTGGGGAGCATCTTGACAGAGGACGGTAAGTGCAACACTGAGATCCATAGACATATTGGGATGGCCAAGGACACATTCCTAAAGCTGGGCAGTGTATTGCGAGACAGGAGGATATCTTTGGTAACAAAGAAAAGAATACTGAACTGTTATGTGACATCTGTCCTTCTTTATGGCAGCAAATGTTGGAAGATTTCCTCAAGGATGAAGAAGAGACTCGGGGTGACTGAGATGTGGTTCTACAGGAGGAGGCTGGAGATATCATGGACCAAGTGTGTGAGCAATGATGAGATCTTAAAGAGGTTGCAAACAAGGAATGAGGCTTATACTTAATATCAAGAAGAGGCAGCTGAGGTTTCTGGGACACATAAAGAGGAAGAAAGGCCTAGCGAATCTGATACTCACGGGTTGAATAGAGGGAAAGAGAGACAATGCGTGACCTACCTGGCGGGCTTAAACAGATAGATGACAAAACATGGTCTGGGGGAGGAGGCAGAGGGAAGGAACATTGAGAGCTGCAAGGGATAGAGGAAGGTGGAGAGCCATGATCACCTATGTCCTCAAAGGACATGGCACATAAAAAGAAATCAAAATGTTGACATGCAAGACTAATACAAACAAAAGGTTAGGAAAGATGAAGACCCCCATCAGTACTGGAAAGAGGGATAACAGATACTGGACTTGAGAAATCTACTTTATATTTTAACCAAAACTAATACTGGTCTGTAAGAAGAAGGCATAAAAGCACTAAGACACACCAGTTTTACTCTGTGTGAGAGAATATAAGAAAAAGAATTAAAGAGAGAAAAAAATAAAGAATTAAGAAAACAAAAAATTGACACTGCATTTAAATTTTTGAAGATCAAAGTTGACTGGAAAGCAAGAGAATGAAAGAGAGTTCCACAAGTGAGAAGTATGAGAGAAGAAACTGCTAGCATAGAACTTACAGCCATTTCAACTGTAAAATAAAGTGTTATAAAATAATATGTAAAATAAAGAAGTACCTAATATTACCTTTACCTATGTTAGTGAAGACAGGATAATCTCTTCACAGATGATGAAGAGACTTGAGGGAGCAGAGATTTAGTTCTATAAAAGGATTCTGTGAATACCATGGACTGAAAATGTGAGTAACAAAGACGTTTTAAGGAGAGCAGAAGTAAAAAGGATGTTTATGCAAAGAATCAGGAAATGACAGCTGAAATTTTTTGGACACAATGAGGAAAGACAGCTTGGCAATCTTTACATTTACATGATGTATTGAAGGCCAACATGACAGAAGAAAGTAGCGAGTAACCTACCTAACAAGCTTGTATCATTGGCTGTTTAACAGAGAATTGAAGTTATGGGGAAATGACAAACATTACTAATAAACACAAAGGACAAGAAGCTATGGAGAGCCATGATCATCTACGTCCTGAAGAAATGCCAGATATAAAAAGAATACTTTTTACACTAATTATGTACTATATTTCCTTTCAGAAAGTTTTGCCATCAACTGAAAATAAATTAAAGCAAAAAAAAGTGTTGTCAAACTATAAATGTTTTATTTTTCTTTATCTTATCATGTTTTGCATTTTCATTGGCAGATTTGCTTGTAGTTAATATGGCTTCCTGTTGCTGTTAAGCAGTAAGATAATTTAGTAGTCAAACTGCTGTTTTCATTGTTTTTCTCATCTTCTCAGAAGAAATAGTTAGATGAAACAAATTCAGCATTATAACAAATTTATCAGAACATCTCTTTATTTATCTAATTCTCTCAGTATTTCTTGTTTATAGAAAAAGTTTCTTCAGGTCAATTGCATAGAAAAATAATAATGTCTATATATGAAGAAAATCAGCAGAAAAGTTGCTGCCAACTGCCAATAAGGAGATTGCAATTTCATGATTGTGCAAAGAAAATGCTACATAGCATCATGCAGCTAATCTTTAAGAACATTTCTCATCACTTTCCAATCATTTTTTGTTTTATTTCAGGACATTTCTGTCACCATTCTTCAAGTAATGTTCTTTACTACAGGCAGCTTGATGAGAGAAATAAGTCCAGCAGTAAATCTGACTAATTGAAAAGATATATTTTTCATTTCTTTCTTCCTTTTATAGCAAACACCCAGCCCCAGTTTCTTGACAAGATATAATTTCCTTATCAGATCTTCTTGTGTGTTGCGTCTCTCACAGAGAACTTGGTTTTGGTATTTTGGAAATTAATCTTGGGACATTTTTTCCTGTTTGCATTAATCTTCATTGGAAAATGTTTTGGTATTAAGAACAGACTATCCAATCAATTACTTAGTTTCTGATTTTTTCTTTTTTGTAAAAGATAGATATGTCAAACATTTTGTGAGATGACGCACTCATTATAAAGTAAGCTTAAATTTGGTTTCAATCCTGACAGGAATGTCCGCAAAACACTTTCACTCCCCTGTTATTGGCAGAAGCATACAAATGCATGCTGGGATTTTTTCATAGCCAATAAAATAGGCAGGTTCACAGTTTCATCTGACTCAGTCCTGATCTGTCTTGTAGTCAAAACACTATATTCACTTGTCTGAACTTGCTTTTGTGTGTCAACAGCAGTTTTTAATTTGTGAACATTTTTGCTATATTATTGTTGATTTGCCTTGCGTATATTGTTTGTTGCTTTACATATTTTTTCTCTCTGTTCTTTTCTTTTTCTTGTTATTTGCAAACTTTGTTAGTTCTGTTTGTTGGACAGTTCAGCTACTTAATTTTCATTTGACCATGGCTACACACTCCACAAGTGAGCTTAAAGTTGAAAAGCTCAATTATAATCTAACTTGAGTGTTTAGGAGTTTGGCACTAATTGACTTTAAAATTAGGATGTTGAGATATATTTCTCACTGTTTAGATGCTTCTGCTTTAAAAGATTATATAGTGTCTGTTCCAATGAAGTGTTTTGAATATAATAACATTGTAATAAAAAAGTATCAGGAATAAGTTCCATCTAAAAAGCAGCAATAATAATATAGAATTTAAAACATGATAACATTAACTAAAATTAATAATGATAATGTTTTAGGATGAAGAGTTTATCAAACCAGAATGTTGTCATAAAAGATGGAGTAAAACTAATAATGGTGTTGAAACATTTATCAACCTAGTTTGAGATAAAAAGCAGCAATAATAATATGGAATTTAAAAAAATAAGGATAACATTTATTAAACTTAATAATGATAACGTTTTATAAAAAAGTGATCATCAACCAAGATCATTGTTATAAAAAGCCAAAATGATAAGATGGAGTAAAACTAATAATAATGAAGTGTTTCTCAACACAGTTTATTATGATAAAATTCAGTAATAATAAGAAAGCATAAATCTAGTAATAAAATTATAATAATGAACATATCAATCCATATTTTTTTTTATTTAATTTAGGTGACAAATTGTGTGTGTGTGTGTATATATATATATATATATATATATATATATATATATATATATATATATATATATGAACTCTCCCGTCGGTTTCGATGTATGAGGATCTGACAGCTTATTGATTCAGTTATGAAAGTTTGTGCGATAATCTTAAGTGGCATTTAAGACCTGCTAGTGATTTACAAAGGAGGCCACATATGGAGCAAGTGTGAGGATTGTGAGATATATATATATATATATATATATATATTTTCTTTTTAAGCATTTCACCCCAAGCAAGGTGAGAATCCAAGGGGTTACAGAAAATTTGGAGTAAGATCAGATAGGAGTGATAGAAGAAAGGATGAGGAGAAGGGTAGTGGATAGATCAAGGCAACTGGAGATGTCGATTGACATTACATTTGAATAGCTGGAGATTATAGCTCTCAGGGAAACTGGAATAGGGAAGGGAGTTCCACAGGCAAGAGGTGCGAGACATGAAGCTATTGGAGTAGAAGAAACGGCTACATTTAGGAGTTTCAACAGTGAAAGGGTGAGAGTGGGATGAACTCATGAAGTCTGTACACACAGACATTAATTGGCAAATACACACATGCAGATATATATATGTGTGTGTGTGTCTGTGTATTTGCCAGTTAATTGCTCTCCAACATGAGACAAATCGTATTGTCCTCATCACATAATGCATGAGGGTCATAGAGGCATCAGATGTACTGCAGCCATAGTAGTAGCAGTGTAACCTGGGCAAGACATTCTGATGGAGCCAAACCTTCTCCAGGCTGGCTTTGAATTCAGAGTATTTCCTTCTCCAAGGCCAATTGCCACCTAAGTCTATAGAACACAGTCTCTCCTGCTATTTTCCCATGGTTGGGGCTGAGGAAGAGATGGATTCATACCTTTCCCAAGGATATAAATGAATATAATGAACTAGACTCTGGAGATTCCTTATTCCAAGCAGCTATCCATTACTTCGCCGTGTCACTATAATGTGAGACAGTTAACACTAAATTAAATTTGCTACCAGTCTGTCCTGCAAAGTAACCATTCTCTGGAAGAAGATGAGAGGAACTTTCTTCTTAGCAATTGAATACAAAGTGAATGAGGATCAATTGACCCTGTATATGTGTCATGGCAGGTCTTAGCTGTAAATGTCTGCTCTTAGGAATATAGCTCGTATGAAAATTTGGCATAGGAATAGCAATAGGATAGTGAGAGGCTTATGCTATTTATTTGTCTCTCAAAATACTGCAAATCAGTCTACTCTTAATTGTCCAATGATTTTATTGCTACTTGCTGAAAGGAAGCATATCTCCGTGTTTTTGACTCTATTCAACCAAAGAATATTTAAAATGCAAATTAATGATTCAACATAAGTAACTTTAATCAGAACTTTAAATTCTGTATCATGTTAATGCAGTATTGTTTATTCATTATTGAAATCTTATACATTCATTATTGTCTACTTGAATTTTAATTAATATGAAAATTAGTTTTGGCTTTTGTTTCAGTTTTTTTTTTAAATCTTCCTAATTTGCATCTTAGAAGAAGTCTCATGGAAACTACAAGGACACTTATACTCAGAAACAGAAAGAAATTCAGCTGAATTTTCTTGAACATATAATGAAGAAAGAGGGTCAGGAGAATCTGACACTCACAGGATATATTGAAGGTGAATGAGAGAGAAGAAAGCAGTGAGTAACCTACCAAACAAGCTTGTATAGTGATTTTCCAAACAAAGCTTAGATGTGGCACAAGGCCGAAAGTATGGGGCACCCAGTGAGGATCGAACTCACTACTCAGTTGTAATTGTTCTAGTGAGACATGCTTGCTAACCATTACACTGCCTCGAGGTGCCCAAACAAGCTTGTATATATAGCAGAACAGGGACGATGAGTGAATTCTCAGCTTTTTACTGCTTATCAACTGTTTGCAGATTTTTTAAAGTCAGAAAATATTTTTCAGTTGTAAAAATTGTTTTTGAGATAATAATGGTTTAATGATACAAATTTTACTAATTAACACATAACTGGGGGGAGAAGAGGTGGATTCATACCTTTTGAAAGGTATTTCTGCATAAGTGAATATAAGAAATCCAACTGGAATTGGAACTTGCCTTTCTGATTAAGAATTGTGAACCATTACACAACCCACACATCCAAGCTTATAGAATCTGGTATTCCCAAGTGGTCACCCATCTAGATAGTGACCAGGCTTGACATTACTTAACTTCGGTGATTGTATGGGGACCAGTGTTTCAACAGGTTGTAGCCGTAGGGACGGGTAGGGATTGTAAAATGTAAATATTGCTCAGAGCTGCTATGTAATATCGGTTCTATTATACGGCAGTCAAAGTTGGGGTATATCTTCACATATGAAAAGGAGGAAAAAAGATATGGTTGTACATCAGGATGCTGAAAATCTTATGAACTGAACGTGTGAGCAACCAGGAGATTTTAAGGAAAATGGAAACAAAAAGTTCATTTATACTTGGAATCAGAAAAAGACAGCTGAAATTTCTTGGACACATAATGAAGAAAGAAGGTTTAGTGAATTTGATACTCACAGGGTATATCAGTGGCAAAAGGGATAAAGGAAAGCAGCCGGTCACCTAACTGACAGAATTTTTTTTCACCCCAAGCAAGTCGGGAGTGCCACTGGTTCACAGGGTTTTACATAGAGTGAAGGTGAGAGGAATGAGGAAAATATAAAAGATGAATGGAGTTCAAGACATCAGAAGATGGTGATTGGTGTTGCATTTTTATGCTAAAAAGACAAACATTACTACGAGTTACAAAAAAGAAGATGTTTTCAAAAACCTTGATTTCAAAAAGAGGACATCCTGACCAATATATTTACCTATACACTGTGGATTCGATCTAAGCCCAAAATGCAATGCACAACAAAATGTTTCCTCTTGTCCCATGTTTATAAAATCAGGAAAGAATTCACCTTTTGTTTTTTACCTTAAGGTTTCATGGAGAGTTAGAATTATAGATTGACAGATTCAAACTTGGAGCATAGACTTTTCTACAAACAATAATTCCAGAATACACATCTTCAAACTTAGAAGTCAACAAGACTCTGATAAAAGACAAGATAAAAATAGTGCATGTATAAAAAAATGAACAATGAGAACCACTGATTTAATTCAATATTCATGAGACATAAATAAAAATTTTGGCTTTCATCAATTCTTGAATTAAATGATGAATTCACTCAGTTTTTATTTAGTTTCGAATTTCAGGAAGAGATTAAAATATTGCCAAAAATATCAAAAATATTCAATTTTTTTATAATTTAAAAAATACCAGTCAGTATAACAAGGTACAGTTATATCAATAAGTTTTGTATACTAGTTTTGCAAAAAAAATAATTTATCATAATATTTATTTTAAACATATTCTCTTCTATGTAAACAAATACATCAATAAATGTGTAGTGTAATGAAAAAAGAATTTATTTTTCAACATATTCTACTCCCAGACAATGACAATGATGAAAAAATAATTCATTTGATACAACAAAGGTTTATTTTTCAACATAATCTCCTCCCATGTCAGTGCACTTAATTCATTGTTTAGTATATTGTTACGTCCATATGTAGCCTAATTATGAAATTATTTGATATTACAAATTAATTTTTCAATATAAGTGCTTTTCTTTTTTTAATAATTTCATCATGAGCAAAGCAATAAAGCCACTAAGAGGCAAAAGGTTACTGAGTGGGAGAGAATATGAGAAAAAAAAAACATTATTAAGGAGAGAGAACAATAAAAGAACAGGAATTAAGACAAAAGATGACTATTGACATTGCATTTAAATTTTTGAGGATCAAAGTTAACCTGCGAAGTGATAAGTGGGAATAGAATTCACTGGTGAGTATTAATTCTATAAACCCAGCATTATACACTGAATGTTTCAGATCATAATTCAAGTGACTTGCAGGCAGAAATGTTAGGCTTATTTTACATTTGATTAACTTTTAAAAGACTGTATAATTGCAACAGGGCAATTTGAACTTCAAAGCCTCACCCCCAAACTGGATAAATTGTTAAAAACATTAAATCTGTAACCTTATAACCTTTTATTTTGATTTATACCAATATTTTAGATGAATATTAAAATACTAAAATCCTATTATAAAAATCTGAAATCTTACATGCCAACCAAATATTTCTGCTGTATAATTGCATAATTACTATTAGCTAATTCAGTTATTTCCTCTCCCCAAACATAATGGATGTTTCCAAGCAGCAGCAGCAGCAGCAACAGCAGCAGCAGGCTTGTCTCCCTTCCTTCCTACTAGCATTTTTGCAATGTACCAAATATAAGCTAGTTAGAATTTCTCTCTCACATTTTAAACTCTGATGTCTGCAGAGCCTTTGCCACTTTAACTTCTGATGTCTGGAGGGTCTGTGCCACTTCAGCTTTTTCGGACTGTAATTAATTTCTATTTGAGTTTTCATTGATCAGTTGGCTTAAGAATCACAATAAAAGACAACATTATCTTCAGTACAGGAATTGTAATCAACAGAGTATGAAATTCAGCTGGTGTTTCTTGTGTTTACTTAGCAATAATGTACTTAGGAAAGACATGAATTTACTTCCTTCTGATTTGTCTCATCAGATATCATATCAATTTAGTGCCACTCGTATAATGTTTAGAGAACCTAATGAAGAAAGAGGGCTTTGAAAATTTGACACTTACAGGACATATTGAAGGCAAGAGGGTCAGAGGAAAACAGTTCATAGCCTACCTGACTAGCTTGTATAAATGAATGACAGAACAGGGTTTAGGAGTGATAGCAAAAACACAAAATTTGCTACAAAGGACAAGAAATTGTGGAGAGCCATGATCTTCAACACCATGAAGAGACATGGCACACAGACAAGAATAAGTAGGACAGTTATCGCCCTGGTAATTGTAATAGGCAAGCAGAGTTCAATTTCACGCTACGCTCTTGCATTCACTTTTTCACAAATGCTCTTGAAGAAAGTATGAATCTATCTCTTCCATCTGTCCTCTCAGCCTGGGTTAAATAGCAGGTAAGATGTCAGCCTGGGTTAAATAGCAGGTAAGATGTCAGCCTGGGTTAAATAGCAGGTAAGATGTCAGCCTGGGTTAAATAGCAGGTAAGATGTCAGCCTGAGTTAAATAGCAGGTAAGATGTCAATCTGCTGTTAACTGGGGTTAGAAATTAATTTTAATGCCTCCAAAACCAAACTGCCTTATTTTAATCAGCTTAAAAACTTTCTTTTTTTTGCCATCAATCAACTTGACTTATGCTAACATTCAGGATAGTGACTCACTGAGTTAATGCAAGTGGAATAATTATATTGAATCAACTGCTTGTTTCACTGTGTTATTGTAGACAATTTTTCTTGCCAGAATCTATCTTACATCTTTATGAGTCATTCATTCATGCATTCAGTATTGCTGCTATATCTGGTCTGTTGCTTTTCTTTATATATCTAGAGGTTCTTCACGATATTCAAAGAAGAATCTGTAATGTTATTAGTCCTGACCTGGCTTCATGGCTCCAATTGTCATAACATCACTTTGCAGTGCTTTTTCTAAAAATATTTTCATGGTAATTCTTCTAATGAGCATTCTTCTTTGCTACCTAAACATTACAAATTTAAGCACAGTACTAGACTAGTAGTTAGGTCTCATCATTTTACAGTTGAAATTACTAAATGTAACTATAAGTTTTATGCTAACATTTTCTTCACCTGTTCTTCTTTCTTGTAGAACTCACCTCTGACCTAGCTTTCAAAACAATTTTGATCTTCAAAAATTTAAATACACTGTCAATCATCAGCAGCTGTCTCCTTGAAGCTGTTCTTTTATTGTTCTTTCTCCTTCGTAATAGTTTTCCTTAGTTTCTTCCACTTTCAGTACCCACCTTGCATCTTAGTGGCTTTATTATCTTGCTTGTGGTGAAATAATTAAAACATTAAGTAACAGTTAATCTGAGTGGAGGATAACTCAGAATTCCAAACCATAGAGAAAACGATGATAAACCATTCCACTATCTTTCTCAAGAGATAGTTAATAACATTCAAAGATATTAAAGAAAAATGTATGTCAAGTTAGGATTGTAAATTTTGCAGAGTATGAGAAAGAATCTTTTGATATTGATAAAATTAAAATATGACAGTGAATAGTACACAAATAAGTGAGTGTGGTCATAAGGTTACAGCATATCCGAGGACCTGACCATTTTACCTCTGATATGTGGGGTGAAGAGATATCCATTCATGTGTAGTATTTGGGCAAGCAGAACTGGTGGAGGTCATCTTTCTCTCCAGGTTGGACCACAGCTGGTGTTTTTTAACTTGAAGTTTTGTTTTGGTCAAGGATATCTGGCTGTTGATTCTATCTGGGAAATTCTCTGGCAGTTGAGGGAGGCCTCCACTTAGTAATGCCATGTCATCACTGCACTGATTGTATACATAGATGGACATTGACTCCCCATAAGAAGGTTCATCTACCATTTGACAGGTCTTGTTTTTGATCCTGCTTGGTGTCTAGATACTCCACTTAACAGAAAATCCTGTTCGGGGAATAGGTTCAGTCACCAGTTGATGGGTGATGACTTATTTTGTATACTGAAGCTTCTCTACCACAGATGCCACATCGCAAGTCCATTGCTATTTCTATGGCAACTTTTCAGATGAACCCTGTTCTTTAGTTCCACTTCAAATGTTGACAGCTAGGATATGACATACCACTTCCATGGAACTGAAACAGCCTCATCTCCTATGTTCCAAATTTAAGAAACAAGTTTCATTCAGACATCATCTTTTTTTTTTAAGAACTGCCTCTCTCTAGGACAAGCACCCAGGTGGTTTCTCCTCTGAACATGTCAATGCAACATCTTCAACTCAGAGATCAAATAATTATCTTTCTTCTTTATCCTCATAATCTTTTTTTACTTCTCTTTTATTCATATGACACATTTCATTTATCATTATCACTTTGTTCACTGTTACTCTATAACTTGAGTGAATCTCAAACCTTGTATCGGTGAACTTTAGTATTGCAAAACATATAAATGAATGAAGTTTCAATCCATCAACTGCTGTTTGCTTGAAGAATCAAACAAATACTTAACCTATATTTTATAATCTCTTCAAATTATTATTCTCATGTTACCAGGTGTAACAGAAAAATTGTCCAAATTGTGTAACAGCATGTGATAATTGTCCATCCAAAAAATGTTCAATATCTAAAAAACCACTAAACTAATTGAGTTTCTTTTTTCCAGATTTTCAGATAAGTCATTTAACCATCTTAACATCTTGTCATAAAAATCACTAAAAGATCCTTTCAGTTATTCAGCTAGAAAGAGAACAGGTTGAAATTGTTTTGTTTCAGCACAACTGTCTCCCAGATGAGCAATTGTGAGAGGAAAAATATCATTGACACCTTTACTAATGGTACCAACATTCACACTCTGGTTTCCATTCAAGAACCATTAAGAGTATGGTGAATAAGTTTAAAAAAGGAGGAACAATAGAGAGGAAAACTGGATCAGGAGGTCACAACAGGAAGAGGGATCATCATTTCAACTTAGAGCTAGAGAGATCAATTAGAAAAGATTCAGCTCAATCCATGAGATGTTTGGCACACGAGAGAGAAGTTTCAACTATGACAGTCCAGAAATCAGTGAAAAAAGACTTGAAAATGAAATCGTATGTAAAACCTGTAAGGAACCTTGTTACTCCATGACAGAAAGTTAGAAAGGGCAAATATCAACTTTAATAAGTTGGGAAATGATCCTCAAGTATATATATATATATATATATATATATATATATATATATATATATATTGGTACTTTATTTCCATCTTTCATGATTTTCCAATCCTTAGCTATGATTAATTAATGATGAACATGTCATTTTCGTTTATGATCAATTTCATGACAATTCTTCTGTTAAGCTTGGAGAGTAATTATACATGCTTATTGCTCAAATGATAAGAGTAAAAAGATCATTCAGGTTTTCAGTAATGGTACCAATATTCATTCTCTGGCTTCTGTCTTCAAAGTCCACTCAAGAACCATCAAATGAATGATGAATAAGTTTCCAAATGAGGGAACAGTAGAGATGAAAACTGGATCAGGAGGTCACTACAGCAGAAGAGATCATCATTTCAATTCAAATAAATTTTTATTGTTCAAAGTAGAATCCAATAGTGTTTTAAAAACCTTGGAGAATTGCAGTAAGATATCTTTAATCATTTCTAAGGTACAATGGTTCAAAGCTTAATCTAACAATTGGACAATTTTTCTGTTACACCAGGAATATATTATTACATACACAACATTTCAACCAAGTACCCTTTGGCCATCATCAGATGCCCATTGTTTGGTTGAGATGAGATAACTGTTGATTATTGTATTATTTTATCTATGTGATAACACTGTTTGTTCCTATTGTGTCAGTGTTTCACTACCTATTTCAGGGATTGAACCTGAAGACATGTTTAACCAACTGCAACATCCACTATGCTACCATACTGAAGGACATCAGTAGTATACTTTTTTGAGTCTTTTACACTCAATGATAGATAGTTATTTAGTTTTGTATCTCTTTTTTTTAAATTTTAGAGACAAGTACACATTTCAAAAATTAAATACAAAAAAATACTTAACTTCTTTTTACCAAGGTATGTCTGATACTTTTTGGCATACTTTATCTTTACAAGAGCAAGATTACACCAAAAATAGTGTATTGTTACCATATTTGGTCTGAAACTGTAACTCTTTACCTTGAGTAGCTCTCAAGCCTTTCATGACATAAACTTTAGTATGAAAAATGGATCAAGATTGTATCTGTCAACTGCTGTTTGCTTGAAAAATCAAACAAATACTTAACCTGTTTTTGCCAAGGTGTTTTCAAATTGCAAAAAAGATTGTCTCTTTTGATTTGAACTATAAGACAAATTTTGCATCTCAAGACATTGTGGAACCAAACAAATTATTTTTCCAGTGTGCATTCTTTCTTTGCAAGCAATATTGGAGGTCAAATGCTAGTTTGAAGATCATGAAAAGTGATTGAAGTTTCTTTGCACACATTACCCTTGTTAATTAAGTGAAGAGAAAAATCAAGCAAAAAAGAATTGTATTAAAACCGATTACAACTTTATTGGTGTCAATGTTTGCCAAAGTAATTTTTTCTCTGGTGAATAATGTGATTATTTTTGTCATTGTTGCTTGTTAAGTCTGTACCTATTGACCTTTCTTCAATTAAATGTTCAAAGTTACTGATTGTAGTACCAGTTGTATGGCTCTCATTGCAAGCAAAATAGAATTTATAACATAAGAATATATGAACTATGAAGCAAGCAAAAGATTGACCCCCAAAATATAACTAAAATAATATTTGTTAAAAAAAGTTTACTTAAATTTAAAAACCTATTTTCTTCATGTTTCAAAGAATATGAAATAATATTTAAGCTTGTGTGTGATTTGATCATGTTCAAAATTCATGAAATGATGAAATCCTAGCTAGAATGTTGTTGAGTGCAACCCTGGTAAAAGAGACAGGTTTTAACATGCAATCTTCTTCTATGTGTCATAGCCCTTCAACACGTTGGCGATTATGGCTCTCTACAATTTCCTATACTTTATAGCTCCTAATAAATTGTCTTTTTGATTTCTCTCTTAAATATTGAAAGCTCTTTTACAAATAAATATAAATACCAACAGCATAGTAGTAGCTGTATACCCAAATATATCACCTTGGATTATCACAGAACGAATAGGGAATCTCAGATTAAGTCAGTTTAAAAATGAATTCATCAATGATCTTGAATACCAAAATGCATTTGGTGAACTAAAAGACAAATATAGTGAACACATAAAAATTTGTACTTATAGAACAAGAATGAAGATAAAACAGGAGCAGCAACAGCAGTAAGTGGGGAAAACTATCTATAAAAGGCAGGATGTATGTATGTGTGTGTGTAATGAATGCACGGCCGCAATTTTTGACAGGTTTGCATCGAAATGTACATGCACATGCTTCAAGTTAGCAGAACGGCCAAGACCAACTTTGCATTTCCCAACTCCCATCGATAGTGGAAATAATCAATTTTTTCATGTTTCTACGGCACTTTTCATGTAGTTTGCAGCCATTTTCTACTGGCCAGATTGAGAGCCAATAGCTGGCTGCCACGAATAGGCAGGAAGATTCTATTGGCCAGCGTGAGAGCCAACAGCTGACTGACACGAATGTTAACTAGCATGCTAGCATGCAAAAAAATCGATAGCTGCATTCATCACAAGTGAGAAAAATTTAAATCTGCATGGCACTTTACTCCAATTGGCTCATTCGCTTGCTTAAACTCAACGTTAATTCTGATTCCGCAGAACTGGGTTGGGTGTGAAAAAGTATTTGTTGTTAACATTCTTTGTTTTCATTCGGTTTTTCCAGTTACGAGTCCTTTTTTAAAGCTGATCATTTTGTGTTCATTTTGTTTAGTTCTTTTTTCGTAACAGATTTAATGTTTAGTATAGAGCTTAGGAAAAAATTGCAGTGTAAGATAGGCAAGAAGTAAGGCATGTAGCAACATCAGCACGGCAAAGGGCACTCCTTTAAAGGCAAGGAAGGGCAAAAATATTTTAAGTCAAGTGATAGCGATTGCTGTATGAGTCGTACGATTTTTGAATCAAGCACAGGCAACTCCGGGCCACCCTGCTAGTAAAGAAATATGATTACCGAACAAAGCGACTTGCAGGCCCTGAAGATGTAGCTCATAATCAGTCTATCATATTTACAAATTTTTTCTCTAAAATTTGTTGTTGCTCATTATGTTTTATATATGGTACTCTCAGCATCCTTCTGTAGAAACACATTGATATTGCTTCAAGTCTCTTCTTCAACTGTGAGGAGATTGTCTAGCATTCACTGTCATATAAGAGCATTGATATTACATAACATTTCAGTACTCTTTTCTTTGTTTCTGTTGCATAGCCCATTCGTACTTGGGAGGTCTTGGTCATCAGCATTAAAATGAGCCTATGCTGCATAGCCCCTTGATGGGGGTGAAACCATCCCATCCTCTTTTGGCCAGTGATTGATAGTTGTTTTGAGTTCAAAGATAAAAGAACTTCAACACAGGGAATTTTAACTTTGTTATTAACATTCATGTCGACATGTTCTGTCTATCCAATGAGGATTGTTCCCCTTCACTGGGAAGCCATTTCAGACACAAAAAACATGCCTACATTGTTTGATGGTTAAGACTTGACTCACTGAAAAACCTTTCTCTCTCTCCTTTCCCATGCACATTCAGCCAATCAAAATCAACTTTTTTTTTTATTTTGTCTTCCATCTGACCTTGAAGGTCAACCTCAGGGTAATACATTTCCACTAAAAAAATAATAGCCTGTTATATTATTATTTAACATTTCTAACAAAATTTTCTATTTCTTAATATTTTGATTAGCTTTTTGAAGGCATACTTTGCTATCCCAAAGCAATTTTGGATTTCACACTTTCTGTCCTCTGTTAGAACACATCCCAGATATTTACATACATATTTGATTTTAGTATCCCCAATTTGTAATTTGCATGTTGTAATTTGTATGCTCCTTTTGCTAACAACCAACATTTTTTGTGATAATGATTTAGTAATACTAGTTTTTCGAATTAACCCAAAGCTGGGGTGAGAAGAGATGGGCTCATACCTTTCCCAAGGATATTTGCATATAGGTGAATATAATGAATCCAACTGGAATCTCTGATTAAGAATTCTGAACCATTACCAATTACACCACCTCTACATGCAAGCTTACAGCACCTAATATTCCCAAGTGTTCACCCATCATGATACTGACCAGGCTTGACGTTGCTTCACTTTGGTGACCATACATGAACTGGTGTTTCAACACTGAATAAATAGCCATTTATTTTCTGCTGAATCTTTTATTGGTAAGTTACCACTGATACAAAGTTATTTTGGGGTCATGTTGGTTTATTGCTGTGTTTCTGTACTGAAGTTTCACTGAATCGTAGGGTCTCATGAGAAATATTGTTCTCTTTATATGTGTGGTGTATCTTCAAAATATTTGTAATCATAGTCCTTCCTATCTTTTCTGATATGTCCCGGAAAGGGATATATTTGTTCGAAGTAGCAAAGTGGTTTTGGACTACTGTAACCGAGTAGGACAATCTAGCAGGTAACCGTAATGGACAGGTCCTCGTCGTAGTGGTAGGCAATAAGCGTAGGCAATTGGTGAAAACAATAGGTGTAGCCAATAGGCATTGTCAATCCGTGTACCTCCACATCAGTCTGTATTTATGACTGACACCAGCCAATCATATTACTGTGAGGGGGGACCATGTGTATGCATATTCATTACATCAATTTCTTATGCCTTTATAACACTTTTTATCTGCTAATAATGAAATTGTTAACTTTTCTGAAAACAAAAGCTCCAGTATGTTCTGCTATTTAACCCATAGCAGGAGAAAAAGAGGGTATTTGCACATAAGTGATGAATGTAACAAACTTAACCAGAATTTGAACTTAGCATTCTGATTTCCAGTTCTGAGCTGGTATCCATTACATCACCCACACAATCAAGCTTACAGCAACTAGTATACTGAAGCGGTTACCAATGTAGGTACTGAACATGTTCAATGTTGCTTAACTTTGGTGATCAAAAGAGAACCAGTGTTTCAACGTGATATGGCTATATTCTTAGGCTTAGGAGTAAAGACTTATATCAACAAATTTCAAGTTTTATTAAAACCCACCTGGAAGAATTGTTGACCAAAATCAAACATTATTTTGACTCCATTTCAACAGATGTTTATGATTTGGGACAGGAGTCATACTTAGAATCTTCTGTTTTTCATCTCAACATGACTTGAAGAGGAACTTTGTGATCTACCGTCAAAATGTTCACCCAAAAAGACATTTACTGACCTATCCTTGAATGAGTTCTGGATTTCTGTGAAAGACATGCATACTGTCATTCATAAAGAAAAGCAATAAACAAATTGCCAAAGTTTTCAGCATCTTACATATGGAAACACATTTTTTCTTATTTAACAAGTATCAAAAGCAAAGAAGCAAGTTGTCTCTTTACAGGTGGAAATTAAGTACAATATTTGTCATTGAAATATTTGTGCTCTAAAAGAAAAACACTGGTTTCTCATTAAGGAAGTAAATTTAATTTTCTAAATTGGTTTAAAAAAATAACAAATTCAATTATCTAAATTGGCTTAAAAATAACATTATCTTGATTCATATAACATATCGTCTTGATTTATAAGTTAAGTAATGCTGTGCCTGGTCTGTCCATAAAGGGCGACTGTATAGGAATTCCAGGTGCAGTAAGCTTGAATGTGTAATCGGAGAGCCGGCTGAATTCTAGTTGAGTTTGTTATATTAACTTAGGTACAAATACCCTTATCTTCTCCCCTAATATGGGATAAATAGCCTAAGTTGACAACTGGTTTACTGAAGAGTCCTTCTGTTAAGTTTAATCATGAATAAAAAAAGAATGATTGCCCATGCATGCACCTACATGTTATATATAATATTTCTTGGGCACATAATTAAGAAGGAAGGCTTGGAAAATTTGGCACTCACAACATATTGTAGACAAGAAAGGAAGATGGAAACAATGAGAAATCTACTTAATGAGTTTATCAGGTAAATATTACTAAGAGCTACAAAGCATAAGCAGTTGTGGAGAGGCATAATCACACATAACTTACAGGGACACAGCACATAGAAGAATATTGAATGTTTACTATTTTTGCTGTAAGAATTAAAATCATTTTATATACAGTCTATTGATGAAAGAATTTGATTTTTGTTATTTTTGCTTTGTTAATAAACTTTTGTATGCCAACCAAATATAAAGAGAAAAGGGTTCAGATAATTGTCTCTAAAATTAAATTCAAACCATAGATCAGGATCATAGCTTAAGAATAGGAAAGTTGAAGGAAAAGACATCAATCCTGTTTGATAGAATTATAAATCAAGCTGTTGTTGATTTAAGTGCAGTGTGTTTTTTTCTTGGCTCCACAGGAAGGCATTAAACATTTTTAAAAAATCTTTTTACGCCAAGCAAGGCAATAAAACCACTAATTTGAAAGTGGTGACTGGGAGTGACAGAATATGAGAAAAATAATTATTGAGATAGGGAAAAAGAAGAACAAGATTCAAGGAGACATAAGATGATGATTGACATTGCATTGAAAGTTTTGAAGATTTAACTTGTCTGGAAAGCAAGAAACCAGGAAAGAGAGAAGTATCATAGAAGAACTTGTAAGTATAAAACTTACAGTTACACCTTACAATTTCAACTGTAAAATGATGTCACCTAGCTGCCAATTTAGTACTGCACTTAGGTACCAAATAGGAAAAATTATCAAAACAGTTACAATGAAAATGAAATTATACAAAAGCCGACAATCTCCCTTTGGTGGAGATGAAATCACGTGAAGCTGCTTAGTGGCATCACTTCATAGAATAACTAAAATGGTCAGTCATTCATTCAGTTTACAAGAGTCAGACCGAGTAGTTTTTTTTTTTTTACCCAAGGCCAAGGGGTCCATGCTGAGGCTGAATCTGCCCCCTCCACCACATGCCTCAGCTGGTAAGGACATGGTGCCATTCTCCAGATATAGAAAGAAACTCCAGCTAGAAGTCCTTCAATTTGATTCTGTTTCCTGTTTGTGGAATATGTTCTTTCTTGGGGCATTCTAGATGAATCCAGCCCATTGGAATCTGGAGTCCTAAACATGGCTTCTCCAGAAACAAAGAAGTCTCTTTATCTTTTCATTCTCCTTTCAATCTGCTTGCTGTGTAGATATATGTTATATTTTTCTCTGTGTGGGACATGTGGAAATATGTATATATAATTTTGTGCATGTCTTAGTGGTATAAAAGTTTTTCTGAGAACAAAGCATGTTTATCATTCCTTTTGCTTTCAGCCATTCAATTACATCTGTGAAAAACAGTGCTATTATACCATGGATATAATAATGCCCATAATGGGGGAAATTGAAAAGGAAGAATAAACCACTCCTCCATTATAAAAATATTTATAGAAAAGGCACAAGGAAGCTATGTAACTGGAAAGAAATTATGCACAGATGAGACAGGCATAGCCTATGGTTTAGACATTAAGATTTAAGTATACATATATAGTTTTTGAATGAGGTGTGAAATATGTGTTAGATTATTTACTTAAAATGATATTGTTCATGGACTTTATATTGCTGAGAGTGAACGGGACTGTTTGGTATGGTAGGTACCATTTTCTTTTTGCTGCCAAGTTGTCTTTACAAAAAGAAACTAACAAAGTAGAAACAATGTCAGCAACACAAAGAATGTATTCATGAGCACTAGGAAATATTGGTATGACAAAACTTTAAATTTTTATAAAATGGATAAATCTCTTGTTCTAACATCTGTATGATGTATTTCTTCAGGATGTGAGTGATCATGCCTCTCCACAGTTTCCTATCCTTTCACTCCTCTTTTGCCATTCATTTACACAAGTTTGTTACATAGTTTACTCATTGTTTCTCTCTATCCCTCTTGACTTCATTATGTCTTGTGAGTGTCAAATTATCCAAGCCTTCTTTTCTCATTCAACAGTCTCTTTATGAGTTTAAATACAAGATTTCTTGTTGCTTCTATTTTCCTTAAGATTTCCTCATTGCTTTATTTTTTCCATCTACGATTTTCTTAATGTCTTTTTGTTCTCTGATATCTCCACTTTATCTTAGTGGAAATTGTCATTGCTATATAAGAGGATTGATAATACTTAACAGTTCAACACCCTTTTCTTTGTTTCTAATGAAACTTTCCTGTTTCTTAATACTTTGCCAAGCTTTTGGAAAGCATCTTTTTCTATTCCATTATTTATTCAGATTTCTCTCTTATTTTATGTTGCCTGTTAAAACATTTCCCAGATAGTTTCTCTTTTCGCTTGATTTTAGCACTTCCAGTTTTTTCAAGTAAGAATGTTCAATTTTTTTTAATTATTACATCAATATTAATTAGTTTTAGGATAGTAGTTCCAAAATTTTTTTCTCTGGGCCACATTTTTGGAATGTTTCTCCTAGAACAGCTATTTTGTGGGACAAATTCCTACATGGATACTTGCCTTTTCATGTCAAGAGTCAATTGCTGTGTAATCTCTTTTTTCTATCACCTCTTACATTCCTCATTCAGTGACCCTCTACCATGAGTGTCACTTGAGCCTTGTATTAGGGGAAGTTGCCTAAAAAGTAACAATTCAGAATTCATGTTGTATGTCAAGAGACATTACATGCTCTTAAATGTCTGCAGAAATTACAATTTCTACCCTTCATCTATATTTTTGGAATGTGTCTGAAATTTTTGCATTTTACTTTCTGTCATATTTATCAATGAATTTATTTGTAGACAAACATTTAATTAATCCTCCTTGTGTCTAATATGTTTATTCTTATATGTTTCTGAAGTTTTAGGTTTGTAGTAAAAATAGAAATTAAAATCCTATACATCCAATACTTTTACATATAACTGTATGTACAAATTATACCATTCCATCAAAAATAACTAGATATATGAAATGTATATTTTAAGTCCTTAATATCATGATTGATTTATTTTTTACAGTTTATCAACCTTTTGGCGGGTTATGTAAAGCCAGAAAACATCTTTAGATTGTAAGAATTTTTAAAAAAATATTAGTTTTTCCAAGTTCCAAGTTCTGGGGAGAGAATAGGTTCCTGCCAATTAACCTATACCTGGGGAGAGAATAGGTTCCTGCCAATTAACCTATACCTGGGGAGAGAATAGGTGAATTTATAACTTTCCCAAAGGTATTTGTACATACATGAATATAAAGAAGCTGACTGAAATTGGAACTCAAGTCTCTGATTTCCATTTCTGAGCCATTATCTATTACACCAACCACACATCCAACCTTACATTACCTGATATTTCCAAACAGTTATCCATTGTTTCAATGTGATATGGCTATAAGTCTCCTTAATATCTGTAGAAGAATGGCTCATGTGAGTTATGAAATGTATTTAATTGGTCAATATTTTTGTACTTCATTTTCACGTTTTGCCCTCATAAAGATTTACGCAGTGTCTGATACTGTTGCACCAAAAAACACTGGTATCTGGTATTGACAGTGCAAGGAAGATAGCTACATTAACAGCAGATAATTACAGTGGGGAAAATAAGTATTTCAACCCCTGCTGATTTTCTGAGTTTGCCACCTTACAAAAATAGGAATGGTCTATAAGTTTCAGGGTAGATTCGTCTTGAAAGTGAGAGATGGCATATAAAAAATAATTCTAGAAAATCACATTTTACACTGTATCTCTCACTTTCAAGACAGACCTACCCTGAAAATTATAGACCATTCCCATTTTTGTAATGGTAGCAAACTCACAAAATCAGCAAGGGATGAAATACTTATTTTCCCTATTACAGACAAAATAATGGCGTATTTTATTTTAATGATTTGATTTTTAAATGTAACCCACACATTTGTATCAGACATTTTCATAAACAGTCTTTGAAATTCAATAAACAAAGAAAAGATACTAATAAACAAAGAACAGATACTAATCTGTGATCCTAATCCATTTGGTGTATTCATAAAATATTTTATATTTATAATTTTATTTATATATTGTAGTTTTTTAATACAGGTTTCTCCAAATTATTTTAAAAATCTTGCCAAATGTTGGATTATTGAATAAGAAAATACCTGATTATTGTGCACATTGTACCTCACCTTATTATCATCATTTTAACTGGCCACAGTATGATTTGTCATAATTATTCAATTTGAGCCTGTCAGAATTACTTCTTCACATTCCAAATAGGAATATCTTTTATTTGTTATTTGTTTTAAACACATGATAAAAGTTAGAAATTCCTTGATAAGCAAAGACAGGCCTAGTATTAGATATGATGAATGGTTTGTTGCTTGTTCAATGTAAATGTCTCAAATGTTATCATTGCTGTAAGAATAAATGAAGATCATAATTGGATAGGATAAGAGGAAATATAATCAGAAAGACAAGAATTGATAAGATATTTGAAAAAGAAAAAGTTGGAAGATAGAGAATTAAGAAAAGAATGGAAGACAAAAGAAAGACAGAGTGTAATTCAGGAGTGATAGTTGAAAAGAGAAAGACATGTGTAATATAGTTTTACTGACTCACGGGAAGTAGTATGCACTCAACTGCCTCATGGGTAATAGCTGTAGCTATTTATAGTCCTTGTGACTTCATATGTAAATGAGTCACCTCAAATACAGGTTTTATCCTTTTATTTTCGCCTGGTACTTCTTCTGAGAGTTTTTGCCTCTTTACTGTCTTCTTCCATCTCACTTAGAGATTGTCTACATATGGAGGGTCTCAATCTTCTTTTTTTTCATCAGAGTGTTCCTCCAATGATTGTCCTTGTTCATCTTCAGAATCTGTATTACTCTTGATTTCATTGCCTAGTTTCTCTTGCCTTGACATGACACTATTGCCTTTATTACTTTCAGGCTCACTGTACATTTCTTCATTGCTATTGTGTTGCAATCTAACTTGGTTTGTATACACTAATATCCCATTTTCATTTTTTTCTATTATCTTAATGTTCTGTCCACTTTGCATTATGAATCTTGCTTCTTATAGATTAGATTCACTATTCTTTTTGTGAAATAGTTTTTTATTGGTGGCATAGGACATGGTCAATGGAGGTCTTATTTGTCTACCCATGACAGGATTTTTGATCTTCCAGCATGATGTATTGTCCTATAACTTAGCAACAGTCTAGAAACAAACGTTTCTATCTTTTATTTCTGTTGTACACATATTTTCAATCCATTTTTTATAGTTTGCTAATCTGTTTGATTGCAGATGGTACAGAGGTAGCAGGTATATGGTTTGCATCCAATTTTGTTGAACCATTGGCATAGTTCCTCATCACAGAACTCTGGGGCATTGTCAGATATTAGCATTTTAGGAAATCTATTTCTTGAAAATATGATCTTAACACTTCTTTTGTTCGAGACCTGTATTACTTCTGGCCAGACTGAATATGAATCTACCAATATCAGTAATAATTGCATTCCATTAACATGGGCATCATCCATGTGTACTCTGTCCCAAAACTAGGATTCTTTAGGCCATGTATGTGTTTTTGTCTCTTTAAATTTTCTTCTGTTATTGCACATTTTACACCTTTTTATGTATTCTTCTACATTTGTAGAATAGCATGGCCAACATAACTCTATCCTTAAACTCCTTTATGTAGACATTATTCTACAATGAACATTGTTATGTATAACTTTTTAAAATTTTGCTCCTTTGCATTGCTGCTGAGACCACTGTCTCCATTACAAATTATGCCCTTTTCTACAGTTAACTTATGTTTAACCTCTTTAAAACACCTATTTGCCTGTGAGCAATTATTCCACTTATTATATTTTTATCCTGAACAATATACGGTTTAATATGAGATTTCGCTTTATAGCATCAGCTTATTTGTCTGTCGACAAAATATCAGTTTTGTCCCACTGTAAGAAAGTATCTTTGAATTTTTCCTCCTCTTTCTCACATTTAAAAGTAATAAACCTCAATCTCAACAAAGTGTCTACATGCGGAATGGTATTGCCTTTCAAGCTTTCAATATCCAAGTCAAAGACCCATCTTAGAATTCTAGAAAATGTTACCTTAGAAAGTTGCTTCCTAGAATTAAATATGAATTCTAAAGGTCTATAGCTGGGCCTTCGTAGGAATTTCTTTCTTTTCATAAACTGACAAGTTCTATTTGTCATCCATATTATGGGCAATGCTTCTTTCTCAATATTTGAGAAGTTCTATTTGGCTATTGCACTAATATTCCTGATATTGAATGTTCACTTTCATCAGTTGTTGCTACTATTTCCTTTCTTGGACTGAATATTTTTACTACTGGTTTCTTTGTCAAAACAGCTTTTAAATTTTCAAATGACACTTGTTCTTTTGTCTCTAATAAATTCCACATTTTATTTCCTTAAAGCAGCAAAATGTTCTGTCAAGGCTTTTCTTTATCTTGGTTTTTCTAATTTCTTCCAGAAATTTCTGGGTATCAGTGCTACATTACTTCCCCTATTTAGTTGCAGGTTCAATAAACATTATTGATTCATGTTTTTAAAAGCCCTTTTTCATTTTATTTTTCAATGAAAAGACCTCCATACTTAATTCCTGTTCATTTTGTTGGATCATCTCTATGTTTTTCTTTGGGGATTTACACATACATTTAAAATGATTCATTTTGAAACACTTTTCACATTTTTTTTTATATGCCAGACATTTTTTTTCTTTATCGCATATGTATACAGATCTGTAACTTTTGTTCTACATGTTAAATTTCCAATTAATTCTTGTTGGTGAACAAATTCAACACACTGTTCTAGTGACAACCTTTCCAGTTGTAAATGCATTAGAGTCATTTACCAATTTCATTTGGATCAAATCCTCTTCAATTGACTGGTTTACTGATCCCAGTTTCTCAAATTCACAATATTTAGCACCTGTTTTAAACAAAGAACATATTTGCTAACTGATTTATTCACTTTTTGAGAAATATTCATAAACTTAGGTCTCTCTGCATTCACTAGTTTTTTCTTGCGTCTTATGTTTTACACTTTTAGTTGACATATTGTTAAACATTATTTCCTCCATCTGTCTTGGGTGTGCAATCACTGATAATATAGGGTTATTAAAAAAGAATGAACCAATTTCATGACACATTGCTTCAGTTCTCAATCATCATCATGAAATGAGTCAGTGACCATTTGAAAAAGGAGTTTTCCAAGTTTTGAATGGCTGTCACAGGGGTGCTGTATTTGCGTTGTATCTCAAGCAACATTCACTTGTTTGTTGGAATAGTGAGTCCTCAACAAAAGGCATTCTGCATTTTTGAGTTCATGAAAACAGATCCAGTTGTCATGTTACAGCATGGTTTTTGAAGGCAAATTGAAATTAATCTGCTCTCTCCTAAGAACATCTGACTGTGGTTTAAACAGTTTCAAGAAAGTGGGTGTCTGTGTAAAAGAAAAAGTCCAGAATGACCAAGTGTTTCAGAGGAACAAGTGGCAAAAATCCATGCCACATCTGAGTCCACAAATTGAACTAGCCCTGAGCTGTGAAGAAGATGTCTACATTCAAAACCTTACAGACTTACACCTCATTCAGGCACTTATCACATTGTACTTGGTCTGCAAGATCAGACCTCACCATGTATGATTTATTCATGTGGGGATACATAAAAGATCGCATTTATGTTCTACCATTACCCACTAACCTTGCTCATCTTAAACATCAAGTAACAACAGCGATCAACTCAGTGGATCATGATATGCTGATATGTATCTGGGATGAATTCTCTTATCGCATTGATATCACCTGTCCTGAAGGTGGTGGCCACATTGGACACTTGTAAAACAAGAAATAAAGTAGAAGCAATAAGTAATTCAAGAGACATAGTCCTAAATGAGGAAGATAGAAAAAAGCAGAAAAAGGTAGATGGAGAAATGATGATTAAACAATGTATGGCAAAAACAAAAACATTGAGAATGGAGTGGACAAAAAAACAGGAACTGAAGGAATAATAATTCAAAAGATAGAATATAAAATAATTTCAAGGAAAACTCTAAAAATATATATATAAATGGAGAGAAAAAATACAAAATTAAGGAAAAGAAAGACAGAAATTAAAAAAAAACCCAAGGTAGAGAAGAAACAAAAATTTAAGTAAGATGCTCTTAAGGAGAGAGAAATAGAAGGATTTTAACACTGAAGGATATAAAAAAGAAAAACGAAGAAATAGCAATAAATGAATAACCTCTTTCTAGGACAATGGTTAACAAGCTTGTCTTCAAGATAATTACTGTTCTTGCAAGTTTAGTTATTAAAAGTACCTACAGACTAAGGATTTGTGCATCACACTAAGCTAAGTTTAGTCCATATCAATTGCAAAAGAATGGATGACAAAAGAAGGAAACAATGAAAGAGGAAAACGAGAAAAAGAAAGAGAAAACAGAAAAAAAAATATTAGTTAAGAGAATAAATGAAAAAAGATGAAAGTAAGAGGTACACAACACCAAAGTGAAGTGAAAAGGATTCTACAAAAAAGAAAGAAAAAATATGATGCAGAGAATGGTGACAACAGAATAAGCAAGAAAAGAAAAAAATGGGCAAAGGAAGAAAAGTGGAGGGGAAAAAAAGATAAAACAATGAAGGTATCTACAGAAAAACATCTGATGGAAATATAAGTATAAGTACTTCACGAAAAGATAGACTCCTTCAATAAGGAGAATTAGTATATTTGGTTCCATCATGTCACATTAGATTTAGAAAAAATGTTTTGGTTTTTTTTGTGTTCGGTTTTCTTCATTTTTGTCCTTCATTGAATGATATCCTGAAATTGGCGAGAGTCAACTTAGAAATTATGTGTCCAGTCAAGAATGAACCTTTATGAATATTGACTTTCTCTCTATCGCTCTCTTTGTTTATTCTTTCCTCATAATCCTTTGTTAATTTAATACCTTATCAGGAGCTGGTAAAAATAATAGAGTGAGGAAGTGTATGATAGAATACAAATAATGTTATTTGTAATAAGATGTATTAACTATGACACAAAATGATTGAAAGAAAATTGGTTATATAATCTAATTGAGCTCAACAGAAACCATGTACATAAGCAATGTTTTTCTTTCAGTTTTGATTCTTCAGATAAGGGAGTGTTATTATACATTGATTTATTTAAACTGTTATTCTCATCCATTTTGTAGATATTACAGACACAAGATTTCAGATGAATACCCTCCAGCCATCATCAGGTATCCATTTATAGATGATAGAAGATAGCAAAAAGTAGATTCTGGTGTTAATTTTGTACCTGTGATACTGATTCTTGTTCTTACCTGTTGAATCAGAGCATATGGACTTCAAGACATTTTCCAGAGTACCATATATACTTGAGTTTTATGATCAGTTATTTTTATACTAAAAAATATGAAGTTGCACTATACACAGGCAATTATTCTTGAGGAGGTTAAAATCACACATTTTCAATGACCAGTTGCATTATAGACATAATTTTTTTTTCTGGAAAGCTCAAAATTCATGAAAAAAATTCATGGTCACACTATCGTGGTGGAAATAATTATAAGACACCCCATGAAATTGTTAATAATTTTCTTATTACTGCACAAATTCCTCTGAAAATTTATGTGTGGTACATAGATCTGATGGGTATTAGTATACATAATTGATTTTATAACAACTTTCTACCAAAAAAGTTATAAACAAAATTTCATTTTCAAGGATGGAAATAGTTATAAGACAGTTTTGAAAATTTGTATATCTGGTTTACTTCAGAATGCCAAAGATGAATAAGTGCATGTGCAGATTATAAAAAGACTCTTATCATGATTTTAAGACATGTGAGTCCTAGTTAAACATTTCATAATTGAATACAGTTACTGCAAAATGCCTAGAAACTCCCCACTTAATGAAAATGAAAAAGGGCAAATGTCTGCCTCTAAACTGGAAGGAAAATCTATAAGTTTCATTGCAATAGAACTGTTGAGGTCCCCAACAGTTGTGAGAATTTATCTAAAGGACCCTGAATTGTATGGCACCAGAAATCATCCAGGTCTTCCACCTAAAATTACAAATGCAGCCAGATGTTGACTTTTCTGAGAAGCTTTTAAAGGACAATCAAGCTCAAGAGATCTGCAAAAATCTCAGAATTTACCCATCACTTCAAGAATAGTTTGTCAACTTCATGAATTGCCAAATCTCATGTATCAAAACAGGAAGAAAGCCTCTGCTTTAACTGCTAAACACAAGAAGATGCATGTAGATTGGGTAAAGAAAAAAGTAACATGGACAAAGGAGAAATGGGAAACCGTGGTGTTTTCTGATGAAAAAAAGTTTAATTTGGATGGGCCTGATGGCTACCAGTGTCACTGGCATGATTTAAGAAAGGAAAAGCAGCTGTTTTCAAAAAGACCATTTGGAGGAGGATCTGTTATGGTTTGGGGAGCTTTTTCTGCATCTGGAAAGGCTGATCTAGTAGTGATAAAAGGCAAACAAAACTCTGCTCGATATATCAATGTGTTGGATAAAAAGTCTTGTCCCATTTATGAATCATCTAGACACCAATAATGCCATTTTCCAACAGGACAACACAGCCATACACACTTCTAAACTCACAAAAGACTGGTTTAAAACAAAAAATATTAACATTTTGGACTGGCTCACTAAGTCTCCAGATTTACACCCAATAGAAAATTTGTGGGGAATTTTGTGAAGAATAGTATACAAAAATAAATGTCAATTTGAAGTTAGAGAAACTTTAAAATCTTGCATTAAACAGTATTGGAATGAAATTCCATCTGAAACTCTCAGAAAACTTATTGATTCAATGCAAAACATGTTGAAGTATTACAATTGAAATGGAATAAATGTAAATATTGAATTTTGTAAAATTTGCTGTTAAATACAAATTTCCAAAACTGACTTATAATTATTTCCACCCTTGAAAACGTATTTTTCTTAATAACTTTTTTAATATGTTTTTTTGGTGGAAAGTTGTTACAAAGTTGAATATACTAATACCTATCAGATCTAGGTACCACACACAAATTTTCAGAGGAATTTGTGCAATAATAATAAAATTATTAACAATTTCATGGGGTTTCTTATACTTATTTCCACCACTGTATACACGAAGTTACTTTATACACTAATATATATGGGATTTGGATTTCATGTCATCTTGGTAATGCACACATTATATTTACTACAACACATATCCTGATGGACATTGAGTGGTGTTATGTTTTAGCTTTTTAAACCTTGTGTCAGATGGTTTTACACTTAGTATTACAGTGGGTTTGTGTTTGCAACTGAAGAGACATGGCATTTTATAAAAGAAGGGACTATTGTTTTCTCATCTTTGTTGTTATTGTTATCACAGGGTTTCAGCAGTTGTGCCTTCATGCCTTCATCTGCATATACTGTTCTGGATAACCTACAGAGGATTTCAAACTGAACCCTTTATTTAATCTACAGGCATGGATAGTGTTCGTTCCACTGCCCATGTACAGGGTTGTCTTATTTACTGGTAAGTTACTGCTCACCCATTTTTCCACTGAATCCATGTAAACTGTCTGGCACAGGGATAATAATCAGTAGAAACAAGACAAGAAATAGGTGAGCAGTACTAAAAATAAGATGCAATAGCAAAGGTTTGGTAATGCCTGGGGCCAACTCCTTGATTGTATACCCTAAAGACTCAAGTAGTGTGGGGGGGAGACATTTTAAATATGTAAATATAAACTAAATTGTTATTTCACTCTTTCAATGGATACCCTCCTGATATGGATGCCTGGGGCCATTGCACTGTCTCTTTTGGCACGCTATTGAGTCGTAATGAATTCCTGGACCCAGGCAATAGAAATATACTCTGACTCAGTGGAAACAGAACTAACAATAATTGAACAATTAACCAAGATGAAATATCCTCAGACATGGGCAGCAAGTAAAAACAATCTGCATATATAGATTGAATAAAGTGTTAATTTCAAAATTCCTTGAGGGGTATCTGGATCAACAGACATCTTTTTTTTTTTAAGCATTTCACCCCAAGCAAGTTGGGAGTGCCACTGGCACACAAGGGGTTACAGAGAGTAAAAGTAAAAAAAAAAAAGGGGTGTAGTATGCTTAAATTCATACAGTTGGGGCACGAGTGAAAATAGCTTATCAGCACAGATGCCATGAAAGTATTTGTAGACAAGACAGAGGGAAGCCACATCATGTCTACAATAAAGTGACTGGATTGGAAGGTACAATGTCCAAAATTTTGTGATGTTTGTAAGTTTTTTTTTTTTATTATTTATGCCCTCAACCAAAGTTTGACAAGATTTAAAAGCTGGAAGAAAGTACTAAGAGATTTTTTTATGACCACCAAAATGTTGACTGAAATGTTGATTTGGTTGATTGATTTTTTTAATGTCTTCTCAACTTTTTTGCAGGTTATTTATATCTGGAAAATATTTTTTACATTGTAAGAAATTTTTTCAGCTAATAATGATTTACTAATATAATTTCCACTAATTAACCCATACCTGGAGAGAGGCTAGGTGGATTCTTACCTTTTTGCCAAGTTTATTTGCACATAAGTGAATATAATGAAACTGACTGGAATTTGAACTCAACTCTCTTATTTCAAATTTCAAACTGTTATCTATACACCTGTACATCTAAGTATACAGCACCTGGTATTTATCAGGCAGTCACCCATCTAGGTACCAACAAAATTTGACATTGCTTAACCCCAGTAATTTTACAAGAACTTAGGTTTCAACATAATATGGCCATAAGCATGAAATTTTGGGAAATACCTTTTGAAAGAACTAGTAAAATATCTTTGAAAATAAAGATGTACAATCAGTATATTTTATTAAATCCTAATATTGAAGTCCAAAGTTAATATGAAGATGACTCATACAGAAAAAGTTAGAAAGTATATTAATAAAACTCAGAAGATTTTCTCCTTAAATGAAGCTATCTGCTATGTAAATAAAAGAAAAAAAATTGGAAAATATTATTCTGTAGATTATTAAATTTTAATGGCAGTTGAAATATGCTTTCTAAGAAGATTATCATTCTGAGATTAAAATTAATGAAATTTTACTTACTAATCTCCTGTAGTTACCAGTGGGAAAAAATAATGATATATATTGTATAAATAAATGTAGCTTAGATTTATTTAAATTTGTTATATCCCAATTCAGAGTGTATAAATTTGGGGGAAATGTTAGCTAGCATTTTCTGGCAAGAACTGCAGAGTCTTTGAACTGAATATGAGAAATCCTTCTTTCTGAGTCTTCACGGTCAGCATATTCATCCACATTTATTTTATTTATATTTTTTCATACTAAACAAGGTAACAGTGTCACTAGGATACAGGAGGTTAAAGGGAGTGAAAGTGAATGAGAAGACTTTTGTGAGGAGAAGTAAGGAAAAGGACACTAAAAGACCAGGATTCAGACAATTGACATTGCATTTAAAATTATGAAGATTGTAGGTGACAGGGAAGCAAAAAACTGGAAGAGCATTCCATGGGTAAGAAGTGTAAGAAAATAAACTATAAGAATAGAATTGATGGTTGCATTTAGCTAGTTCGACAGTAAAACAGTGGGACCTACTTTCTAGTCTAGTATCATATATCTGTGGTTAATGAAATATTGATGCCATATTTAATGTTGCAAGTGGAATAAAGAAGATAAAGACAACATTAAACTATTCAGCTTTTTATGACTGTATTCAGTGTTACTTCTAGATTTTTGAAGATGAAACTTGTCTGATGAAGACAGCTTGTTCTGTTAAAGAATAACTAATTTCATTTTAATCAAATACTTCCTTTGAATGTCTTTTTCTCATTTGATATGGAAGAAATTATATTTACTTTTTCTTTTTGTAAAAATACTCATAATAGTTTCCCTGTTTAAAACAAGCTTTCCTCGTACTGCATTATCCAAAATGTTTCAGTTGTATATCACATTAACTATATCTAAAAGGACTTTGAAAACTAAAGCTTGCTGAATTTCCTTTTATATTGTTTAAATTTCACTGTAACTCTAGTAAATGCAATTCATTATTATTGTTATTTAATAGGGAAGGGATTTTTTATACTATTGTTCACCAAACACAAGGCCAATGAGCCACTCGAGATAGAAGGTTACTGAATGAGGTTGTTGTAAGGGTGTAAAGAGAGAAGGTGACGAGTGCATATTATGAAGATATATCAGATAGATAAAAGTTAACCTTAGGTTAAAATTGAAGTGATCAGGTCAGAATCATCTTGGAAGTCTGTTCCACAAAGTAACAGTTCCAGTGATGTTGTTGTCTGAGTGAAACTTCTTCTTTACCAATGGAATAAAAAGAGAATGTGGATGAGCTGACCCTGTATACATGGCATGCTGGGTTGTAAGTGTGAAGGTTTGAACTGGGGAAACTAAGGAATGTATTAGTATCGTCAGAATTTTCTTATTAAAAAAAGACATACCATATTTCTTAGCATGAATACCTCTATCATTCCTAAGGACATTGGATAAAATGACTTTGCATGAATGAAGCCTGTAACCCTTAGTACAATGCTTTTTTTTTAACTTTGTGGACTGTTACTACAGAATTACAAAGACATATAAATTGCAGAAACCACGTCACTTGAACAACAGCAACAAGTAAAATAGATAGTATATGTGACTCAGAGAAAATAATGATATAATCAGGATATTAGTGTTTCACACTACTTAAAAAATTTCAGAAGAAAGCCCATGCCAGTACTGGAAAGAGCAATAACAACTAGTGAACTTGAGAACCCTATTTTCCATGAAAAATAGTTTTCAGAGAAAAGATTTTCTAAATTTCAACCAAAAGCAGAACTGACTGCTTGGTCAGTGAATATCTAATGTTTCCTTATGAGGCAACAGCTAATATTACCATTGCCATTAAATATTTGTAGGTAAGGTAATCTAAAAATCACATCAGATGAAAATTTCTCAGACATTGAAAAAAGCAAACCTTTTAAAGTGTTTCTTTTCTTTTTGTAAAGAGATTTCTTGACAAAGTGAGGGAATTCATGTGGTTTAATATTATCTGTACATCCTCCTGATTATATAAAATATGTAAGGTGAAGGAAGCTGCATATATGTTGACAAAAAAATGAAAGCATAAGAGAATCAGTATAGATTTCATATGAAATCATAGAATAATACACTTCATCATTTTAATATATTTTAATATTTTATATTAATAATAAATTTTATAATTGTTTTCATATGATGAAAACAGTGCTCAGAAAGAAGCAATTTCATTAAATAACTGTCTATATTTCTGAGATGAGGTATTATGTAAACTATTTGCGAAACATTGTGAAAAACATGGTGACAAAGATGAGGACAATAGTTCAAATAATATAAATAGTGTTCATTAAATAAATCTTACTATATCATTGTCGAACCCAGACCATTTTAAAAAAAAGTGGTATTGTTGTACTTTGAACTTAGTAATACCTTCTATAAAAAGCATCAAGAAAAGACCATTTTTTAGTAAGACACAAAGGAGAAAAGAGTTTAACAACTAGTTCTTTGATTCTAGTTAGAAATGAATAAAAAAGAAAAAGTGCAAAGTGACTTCTATTGTCGTGACATACATTAGGAGTGTTTACTTTTCATTAACACTTTAATCTTCTAAGCTTTTTTACCCAGATCAACAGACACTTTTAAAAAAGCCAGAGGTCACAATGGCCAAAAATTGTCATTGTAACAACAAAGATTTATATTAAAAAAAAATCACTTAATATTTAAAAAAATATTAAGTGATTTTTTTTTAATATTGTCAAAATAAATTTTTTTAATCGTTTCAAGGCAATAAAGCCACTAAGATGTAAGGGGTTACTGAGTGTAAGAGAATATGGAGAAAAAACATTATTAAGGAGAGAGGACAATAAAAGAAGAACAATTAAGAAGACAGAAGATAACAATTGACATTACATTTAAATTTTTGAAGTTGACTGGGAAGCAAGACACTAGAAGCGATTTCCACAAGTGATAAGCGTAATAAAAGAAACTGTTAGCATAGAACTTATAGGTACATTTAGCCATTTCAATGGTAAAATGATGAAGCCTTTTTTTAGAGATTTTTTTGATTGATCTAAACAAATATTTCTCCCAATTAGATCAACTGAAGACAAAAAAAATTAGTTAAAGGGTTTTTGACTGATGGATTTGTTATTAAGATGGCTAATAAACCTTTTGCAGGTTATTTGAAGCTAAAAAATATTTTTAGATTTTGAGAAATTTTTTAGCGATAGTAATGACTTGCTAATACAAATCCTACTAATTAACCCATAGCTGGAGGAGAAGAATTGTATTCATACCTTTCCCAAATGTATTTCTGTGTAAGTGAATCTAATGAACCTGATTAGAATTTGACATCCTCTCTCCGATTTCTGGGCCATTATTTATTGCACCATATGCAGAATCCAAGCTTACAGTACCTGATATTCCCAAATGGTCACTCATCTAGATAGTCATCAGGCTTGATGTTGCTTAACTTAGGTGACTGATTAGTTAAAGGAGAGTGAATTGCATTCTATCATAATTACAGTAGAGTGTTTGTTTCTATGGTTATCCTTTGCTTATCAGGCAAATATTCTTTCAGTTTTGGCTGAAAAGTTTCAGTTAATCATGGTATTAGAGAGATATTTCACTTAAAGATTAACATTAATCTTTACAAAAAAATCAGATCAGATATTTAGAATTGATGCCATATCTATACTGGAGCTTCCCAATCCTCATATGGGCAATTAATTATTTTCAAAAATACAGCCTTCTTCCTATAGATGAAAATGTCACAAGCCTGTCACTACTCTATCGCTATTTCCAAAGGCAAATTTCCAGACGAACTATGTTACTTATTTTAACCAGTTCAGACCATGACAGCTAGGAAATGCTATGCCATGTACTTGGTCAAATCATGGTCACACCTGTCATATTCCTTTATTAAAGAGAAAGCTCCACTCATGAAAGAGACTCCGGAGATGCTTCCTGATATTAACCTCTCTGAGTCTAGGGTCAAATATTATCTATCCTACATATCCTCATATGCTCCTACTTCCTCTTACATCCATACAACAACCTCACTCACTAACCCTCTATTTGCAGTGGCTCTTAGGCCTTGTATTGGGTGAACATTTAGGAAAAGAAAAAAATGAAGGAAATTTCATTTCATTAGAAGACTACATAAAGTACCATGTTTATGTATTTCCTTGGTTATGAGACAAATATTTTTACAGACTGCTCAAGAAGTTTTCATTCATCCATAGTATTCACCAGATAGTTAATTTTTGGTCAACCAGTTATTCTGATCTTTACAGAAATGTGTTGATGAACAAATTTCAGTTATCTTAGAGAGTGTAGAAGAACTGTTCCTTGTTGGGAAAGATAAAATATTCTGAGTGGATGTAATTTTGCTTTAAAAATAGCAGATCACAGCACAAAATCCAATACAGGTGTTGCTCAATAAAGTTATAGTAAAATAGACTTTCTAAACCTAAACATTTTTTTGCCAACACAATGAAGGTGCAAGGGGACTCAGTACCATTGACTAATCTTCATGACAACTGCAGCCTACTCAGCACAAAGACAACTGCAGCCTACTCAGCATAAGAACAACTGCAGCCTACACAGCACAAGAACAACTGCAGCCTACACAGCACAAGGACAACTGCAGCCTACTCAGCACAAAGACGACTGCAGCCTACTCAGCACAAGGATGACTGCAAACTATGAAATGTTTTTGACCTTTTAAAAACAAAAGTAATTAAGGATCATTTTTTATACATGATTGTATTTTTAATTGAAAAATTTATTAAAAATTGTTTGCAATTCTTCTCAGATATTCAGTTGGAGAACATTGTGGAAAAGAAGAAACAATCTGAAAAATTCTTTCATCTGCCTTCAGAAGAGAATAGAGTCCAGCACACTGTAGAAGCTAGACAAAGATGGAAATGTCCCATGGGGGATGACTCTATAGTATTTTGCTACTGTGGTCATTTTCAAAAGCTGTGCTGATTGTGCATTAATTGCTTTAGCCATGGGTGGTGTTGTGTTTTAAAATACTTTATTTTCCACTGTCAACTGTTGCCATGAACAAAAAAGCCCATACTATGCTCATCTTGATTGTCTGTCATTATCTGTAAATCATTCACATTATTCGTACTATTGTCCTCATCTTTGTCGCCATATTTATTAAAACGTTTCTGCTGTTGCACACTGTGGCCTTCTTCTGGAATGTCGAATTGAACCCTTTATTTCACTCACTTGGGTAGACTCTTCTAGTTCCACGTGCCGTGTTTAATGGATGTCAGTTACAGTTATCTCCTGTTAATTTCCCTCTGAAAGTTCCCCACTGCCTTAACCTGGTATTTAACTCACACTCTTTGGGTCTTGTCACTGGCTCTAACTAATGCCTTTATCCTCTGTGCCATGTGTCCTTGAGGGTTCAGTTCAACATTCCAACCACCTGAAGAAGGCCAGAGTGTACAACAGCCAAAACGTTGTAATAAATATGGCGACAAAGATTAGGACAATAGTCCAAATAATGTAAATAATGTACATAATACCTCATCTCAGAAATATAGACAGTTATCCGTAAATGTCTTGAAATTTTGGACCAAACCTTTTGTTCAGTCCATGGAATTCTCTTTCTTCTTTCCATACTTGGATGATACTTTACTTTGTGACCACTTATCCATCTCTTCCACTGAACTGGAGTATGTCTTTCCTGCACTACCTAGGGATTGAATTTACAACAGGAAATCAGATATTCTTCAGTCAATGTTTTAACCCACTCAGCTGAATCTGCTGTAAGAGGAAAAGCATATTTGCTTTCCTGGCATTTGTGTGTTCAGTTCTTCAACTTTAAAATCACATCATGAATACTGGATGCTCTTAGATTTGATATAACATAACTGGTCTGAGAGTGGCTAGTATACTAATATTTTCATATACTGAAAGTAAGCTTGATCCATGTTGATTGCTCTGGAGATATAACCTTTTGCCAAAGTTAACATCATACAGCAACATCATCTTCAGATTCTTCTATATTTGAAAGCACTTAATTGGGTAATTGTGCGATTTCAAAAGAACAAACAACTTCATGTAAATATTTGTTAAAGTCAGCCATCTTTGTCACAAGATTAGATTTATTCGGCCTCAAGCTCACTAATAAAGATTATAATGATTCCCGTTTGAATGGGACTTAAAATTCGGTGTAAAACAAAGTATAGCTGGAGAGAACATTTTGATTTTTGCTCAGTAAATTGTTTTGAAAACAGTCCCATTTATTCAAATGACTTCATAAAATGGGTAGAAACGTTTATTTTTTTATCTGTCAACACATTCACTGCCAGACTGAATATTAGAAGCCTTGCATAGGACTGCCAATGTTTTTTGGAAGTTAACATTAGAATTTACTATATAAGTCAACTTACATTGTTGTTTTTACCTTTAGTAATCTGTAGGTGACTGTTTTCGCAAAAAAAAAATTAGTCTGACCAATGCAAGTTGAATTTGAATTTCTTGGTTGTGGAGTCATATCCTTCTATAGCAACATCTAAAATAATATTGAGTGAAATTCAGAGCCAAGCTGCTATAATTTCAAATATATAGAACTAATATATAAAACACTATATATTGAGGGGATTCCATATACAGTAAAAGTGTAAGGATGTATTTACAGATGATGTAGAGTGCTAAATGTTAAAATAAATGAAAATAAATTCATTAAGCTACAAAGAATGATACCAGTATGCATCCTTGGTGCTTGAAATGATTTGTCTTGCCACCATCATGCTATGGTGGGTCATTTTCATATACGAGGACTGATATGACATAACGATGCTGGATAAAGTGTGTGGATTCACGAGGGAACTACTTCAAACAAAATGCCAGATTGATATGTGTTGTAGTTTTTATTCTTATAGTATCAATCCTGATACTTTTTGATCAAACCTCTTAGCCATATTGTAGAATGCACCTTTTGAGTCAGAAAATCTTGGAAAGGAGACAGGGAGACATTCAGTGTAAAGGGTGCTTTGGGCCAAAAAAAAATATTGAGAACCACTGCTCTAAATAATAGGTTTATATAAGATTTAGAATTATATAAAATATGACAGTATCTTTGTGATCAGTTCCACTGCTTTTTTTTAACAATTTATATACATTTATGTACCATTTATAAATATATTATACTAATTATCTCTTGCAATCAACTATGTTTTTTAAATAAAAGTTTCACTTGGATTATTTTTTAGTCTTTTTTTTTTAAATAGTGCAAATTAGCTTGAAGTGGAATGTTCAAGCTGGATTTCATTTTGCTTACCAAGTAATTATTGAAAAGTTATTATTGGTCTCTAGTAAGAACAACTGATTTGGTAAGTTTCCTTATAAATAGATTGCACTATAATTTTATTATAATGGTCTGGTTTCATATTTATAAATAGTTTGAACAAATTTGGATATATTTTTCAACTTTGTCTAATAATGTAAACAAGTCTTAACTGGAAAATGTTTTTTTTATTCTCTATGAATTAATTATATTCTCTATATAATTTGAAACCAATAAAAAGAGTTTTGATCTATGTATCAACATAATTAGTTGGTACAATTATCTTCCAGAGATGGCTGTATATTTTTAACTATATTATCCACTGAATTATCTGCTATCATTCTGAACGGATCCTCCTTCATAATTGCAACAGTAAAATCAAGTCTTAAAAAGTAGTTATTGAATACATCATTGTTCATACCAATTAATCAATATTTTTTTGCTTGTATCTTGTATTTGAAACTGCTGTTTTAAATTCTATTGTTTCATAATATTTCTGTCCAGATTCCATTGACTAGGATATTGTATGCCTAAACATTTTGCAAGTGGTATATCAAGGAAAAAAAAGTCATTATTTTATAACAATGAAAGAGGTTTTCAAATCAAAGTGTAAGGTATCAATCCTCCTTTGCTTCAATTAATTTGAAGCGTTATCATTTTTTGCAGCTAAAGCAGAAGTCTATGCCCACAAATTCTCTTCACTTTCTTTCTTTTTTTTTTAATCATTTCATCCCAAGTTAGAAGTGAATGCCACTAGTACCCAAGGGATTACAGGGAGTGAAAGTGAGAGAAAAGACAATGTAGTGAAGATGAACAGGTTTCAAAAGATAGAAAATGGCAGTTGGTGTTGCATTTAAGATTGTAGTTATCAGGGAAATAAGTGAAGATTGGGGAATATTGGGAATGAAATAAGGGAATATTGGAAATGAAATAAGGGAAGATTGGGAATGAAATAAGGGAAGATTGTAGTTATCAGGGAAATAAGTAAACAGAAAGAAATTCCACTGGCTGGAAGTGTGAGAAAAGAAACCATTGGAGTATAAGTGGCAGCTGCATTCAGCTATTTCAACAGTAAACAGGTGGGACCTACATGTCAATCTAGTAGCACATTTCAATTCACGTTGTCAAGGCACCAAGGATAAAAGCTCATTAGAGCAGTTGCCATGAAAATATTTGTAGAAAAGACATAGCCATGTCCCATTGGCGAGAAAGTGACTGAAGTTGAGATGCCAAATCAGGATCAAATACATTACTGATCTTTCTTTGGATTTTGTCATCTTTTGGATTTTTACTCTGGACTTATCCTATCTGCTTGATTTTTCACTTAAAGCTAAATCTATACAATGCCATATGCATATAATTTCAGCCAAGGTTTCTGCTGTTGTCATTTCCAAATTTGATCCAAACAAAGCATCTTGTTGATTCCAATCCTTATGGAAATGACTGCAAAAACATAACCAGCTCAATATTTATAGGCAAATCATACAGATGCATGGGATGTCTTCCTAGCCAATAATATTTCTGTTCTTTCCTGTCTTTTAGCCAGAACGATACTTATCTGTATTTCATTTAGGTGTTAACACCATCCTTACTTTGTGAAATTTTTACCTTTTTAATGTTGCTTTGCCTAGTTTTGTCTTGCATATAATTATTGTTTGCTTAGTATTGTTTTACCCTGTTCTTTTATTTTTCTTTATATTTGCTTATTGAAAACTTTGTCAATTCCGTTTGTTGGAAAATTCTGCAAATTACACTTAAACATAGCCAATAAATCTACAAAGTGAAACTTTATGGTATCCCTGCAATTGTCCTTAAGAATTGGCCTCTATTCTCACTTTTGTGATATCAATGAACACTCATTGGCACTTTTGTGATGTCAACAAGCACTCGTTAACACTTTTGTGATATCAACGAATACTCATTATCACTTTCATAATGCTCGTTGTAGTAGAGACTTTGTAATTGCAGATACAACTACAGTAACATCATTGAACAATACTGGTGTAAGACGCCTTCAAATAACATTTTCACTAATAGTACTTGCTTGATACTACTTGCTCGAAAAGTAACCACAGAATAGTGATCCATATAGAGAATAGTATAGTGTATAGTATAGAGAATAGCGATCCAAATAGTAATTGGAGTTGTTACTTTAAACATTTCAAAGTTATTTCTCAGGTTTGGTATGCTGATCTTCACAAGTTGAAGGGTTGTGGTGTTTCTAGCTATTTTGTGGATTTTATTCATTCTTTTTTATCAAACCCTGTAATGAAAGCTATTTTAAATGGACACTCCTCTAGATTCTTTTACATTAATGCAAGTGTTCCCCAGGGCTCTATTCTTGAAACCATGATGTTCCTTATTTTCCTCAACAATCTTCCTGATGTCATCAGTCCCTAACTCAGTATTTGAGCAGATGACACAACTATCTACTTTTGTCTTAATAGTATAGGTTCAATAAAATCAAACTGTTATATAGGAATAAAATGTCACTGCCAATACTTGAGTTTGAACATAGATTGCCATGAGCAAACACAGGCAATCCCATTATTGAATTAAATATACCACGTGACCATAGAGGAAACGCATATACGTAAGAAGTAGCTGATGAATAATGATTGCTATTTCTAATCTATCCTCTATACTATACAGATCATTATTTCTACTTTATTCTCTATTACTATACAGACTGATATTCTCTACCCTATTCAATATACTATTCCTCTATTCAGATCACTATACGAGTGAGTATTATCAAGCAAGTACTATTAGTGTGAGTGATATTCAAAAGCATCTGACAACAGTATTGTTCAACGGTGTACAATAGTTGTATCTGCAATTACAAAGTCTCTACTACAATGAGCATTATGAAAGTGACAAGTATTCATTGACATCACAAAACAAACTGGCAGCTGATCTTGAAAATTATCTAAAATCTGTTCTGAATTGAGGCAAGAAATGACTTGTTAATTTGAATGTCTCTAAAATGAGATTGGTTTCTGTTAATCATCTTGAATTTTTTGGCTTCCACTGACTGACAGTTGCTAAATATGCTGCTAAGAAAATTGGTTCAATATGTCATGCTAGTTAATATAAGCTTGCCAGAATCTATATTGCACAATTATTAACTATCTACTATTGGTTGCAGCCACATCTGCTATGTATCTAGGAGTTCCTGATGAAATCCAAAGAAGCATCAGTAACATTATCAATCTTAACCTGTTTTGTGATGTCAACGAATACTCGGTGCCAACAAATACTCATTGTCACTTTTGTAATGCTCGTTGTAATGGAGACTTTGTAATCACAGACACCACTATAGTAAGACGTCAAACAATAATGGTGTCAGATGCCTTCGAATATCACTTGCACTAATAGTACTTGTTCAATAATACTTGCTCGAACAGTAATCCGTATAGTGATCTAAATAGTATAGAGAAGAGGATAGCTGTCTGTATAGTAATAGAGGATAGAATAAAAATGGAAATCTGAATAGTATAAAGGATAGACTAGAATATAGCGATCCATTAGACACCCACTACCTCCCATATATGCGTTTCCTCTATGGTCATATGGTCTACTTAATTCAATAATGGGATTGCCTGTGTTTGCTCAATGGTGACCTATGTTCAAGCTTAAGTGTTGGCAGTGACATTTTATTCCTATATAACAACTTAGCACCTTGGCTTCACTCACTTTCTCACCATTGTAACGTAGCATACCTTTGCCCTTTCTATAAATTTTTAAAAGTAATTGTTCTGATGAGCTTTCCTTGTTGGTACCTTGACTTCACAAACTTGATCACAGTACTAGATTGGAAGCTAGGTCTCATAATTTCACTGTTAAAATTGTAAATTGATTCTTCTCTTGCACGTCTTGCTTGTGGAACGCACTTCCAGCTTCCTGCTTTTCTGTCAACTACATTCTTCAAAAATGTAGATGTAATATCAATCATCATCTCCTGTCTCTTCGAATCCTTTTTTTTAATTATCCTGTTTGTTTCTTTCAATCTCAGTAATGACTTGTATCCTTGGTGGGCTATGTTTTTTCCTTTCCTTCATTCAATGAAACCAAACAGCATCTCTGATATGTCTTTTCTGTCTTTCCTAACAATCAAAACGGGATAGTTTATTATTTATAAGGTACTGACAGGGTGTAAGGAACAAGCAGAATTATAATCTGATAATATTAATAATATATATATATATATATTTTTTTTTTTTAAGCATTTCACCCCTAGCAAGGCGGGAAGCCCTAGCACGCAAGGGGTTATAGAGGATTTGGAGCGAGAGCAGGTAGGAATGATAGAGGAAAGGATGAGGAGAAGGGTAGTGGATAAATCAAGGCAACTGGAGATGTCGATTGACATTACATTTAAATAGTTGGAGATTATAGCTATAAGGGAAACATGAATAGGGAAGGGAGTTCAACAGGCGAGAGGTGAAGCTATTGGAGTAGAAGAGGTGGCTAAATTTAACAGTTTCAACAGTGAAAGGGTGAGAGTGAGATGCCAGCCTTGTAGGACGCTTGAATTCGCAAAATTTTAGACAAGAAAATGAAGGCTGAGGGATACACAGGTTGACATCTCATCAATATATTTTCTTTTAATTTAAAAAAAAGAAATACCTTTGTCTCCTTAACTGCTGATAGATTTCTGTGTTAAACCTACCCACCTAAAAATATTATCAGGTTATTTATTTGTACAACATACTGATCTGTTTATAGATCAATGCATGCGTGAAGTAACATAGGAAGAAATATTTCTAGATTAGATAACGAAGCCTGTATTCATTGCTTTGATAATCTACTGTAGGAGAAAATACTTAAACATGCAAGTCACAATGTCAATAAAGATAAAACAAAGTTGGAACATTCTTGGCAGTTTCTGCTAAAAGCTTAATTTGGGAAATCAAACCTCACTCTTGATCTGTTACTTAGTGAGCTGATAAAGAATTTTTTGCCTGAAGCCATCATTGCTAATGACATCAACCAGGGAGCTCTTGTCATTGTGTATAATGCACTGTGTTTATACACACATAGAGACTCAGTTTAAAGATAGCTAATAAAGGGAGGTGAGATTAATAGTAAGAATATTACTGATCATACAATGACTGTATTCGGTGTTTAAAAAAAATCAAAGAAAGATCAGTTGTTATATTCATGGAACTACTAATTTTTGAACGTGATATTGCCAGCATTTTCTCAGTAATCTCATTTAGAGCTATGTAAACTATCTTGTTTTATCTAAACGGATCTGTATTTTCCCGGAAATTCATGTTTTTTTCCTCATCATCTTAGTAGTAAATTGATCCCATGCAAACAGATTTAAATTTAGGCTCAATTTAATTGTAACTGCAGAAGTGTGCTCAAATTTTCATCAGAAACAAAACCTGCTAATCTGTTTGGATGAGTCTTTGTTAAATTATGTTGATTAAAAATACTATCTATTTCAGTCTGCTGATATCTCTCTCTCTCTCTCTCTCTCTCTCTCTCTCTCTCTCTCTCTCTCTCTCTCTCTCTCAATCTGTTCATATCACTTTCTACCTATCTGTCTGTCTCAGTCTATTCATATCTATCTATCTCAGTCTCTTCATATCTGTCAATCTATCTCAGTCTCTTCATATCTATCTATGTATCTATTTATTTCTGTTCATATCTATCTATCTATCTATCTATCTGTTCAGATCTATTCCCCTCTCTATCATAAATATACATTTTTTCCTCACCATTAAGACAACTTTGTTTCATACATTATAAAATCATCAGGAGTTTACTGAAAAATATCCTTTATAAAATCTAAATATTGATATTTATAAACTACTGTTAAGATAGTGGAGCAGTCCATTTATTTAGGTGTATATATATATATATATATATATATATATATATATATACACATACCCTTTTAACCCATACAAACACATAAAAATATAAATATTTAGCCACACAACAAATATAGCTAAGTATACCAATGCATACATATCCAAGTTTAAAATATTTTTAAAAAATTCATCTTATCTATCTATCTATCTATCTATCTATCTATCTATCTATATATATATATATAAATATATTCTCCAATATATCCCATAAATATAATTTATATATAAATATAACAGACATATTTTCAAATATAATATATGTACAAGCAAATATCATTTTCATAATCACATATATATAACTATATACATCCACATTTGTAATTCACAATGCCCTACTATATATATATATATATATATATATATATATATATATATATTTATATATATGGTAGTCCAATGAAAATAATCTGTGAAAGAATGATGAATAATATTATTAACTGAATTTGTTTTTTTTGTGAAAAGGACACATGCCCATCCCAAAATACCAATTTTAAACATTTATCTTATCTTGCATCTATTTTGTCTTCCTGCCTAAAATATATAATAAATATATAATTATAATAATTCTACTCATCTTTCTTTTTAGGATTCTTTTCAATCACCTTCTTCTTCCTCCTCCTCTATGTGCCGCGTCCTTTCAGAACATTGGCAATCATGGCTCTTCACAATTTCCTGTCCTTTATAACTCTGAATAAATTTTATCATCTTGTTATCTCTCCTAATTCTTTTTTCTACCATCTATTTACAGAGTTTTGCTAGGTAGGTTATTGTTATGATCTGGTTCCTTGTACCACGGTGATAGTCCAAGGTAGAACCAATAAAGAAGAACTCGAACACGGATGTGGAATAACACAGATATATTACAAACAAGAATATATACAGAGAAGTAGAAGTGTTAGTATGAACAATCAGGTTTAATAGTAATTGTCTGAACGCGACTCTGTTTCGGACTGCCTCTGACTCGCTCTGACTGACTGACAGACTCCTGACGGACTTCACTCCAGACTTCAGACTGAACGGTATTTAGTCACCCCCCACGAGGGCATCATGTGGCACAAGGCTAGTTTAACGTGGGATCTCCGAGCCCATGTCCTCGGCCAAAAATATGCCTTTTTATCCCATATAAACGGGTTCAGGGTTGGTTTACCTCCCTGAAAGAGACTCCACCCTTCGGTGTAGCCTCGTTCGGGTTCCTCCCTGCCTGAAGGAAGCGAGTTCAGCCGATCAGCCAATCAGCCGGTCACGCGACTTCAGACTGAACTCTCTGCTTCCTCTTGAGGTGCAGTATTTATTACATATGGAATAGTCCATTATGTTATTATGGGTAAGGTCCCATAACAGTTATGTATTGTTTTCCTCTGTCCCTCTTATTTTTTAATTCTTTTTTTTAAGCATTCCACCCGAAGCAAGCTGGGAAGCCATTAGCACGCAAGTGGTTACAGAGAATTGAAGCAAGAGCAAAGAGGAGTGATAGATGAACGGATGAAGAGAAGGTTAGGGAATAGATCAGGGCATCTGGAGACATCAGTTGACATTACATTTGAATAGTTGGAGATTATAGCTATCAGGGAAACAAGAAATGGGCTTCCACAGGTGAGGAGTGAAAGACACGAAGCTATTGGAGTAGAAGAGACAGCTACATTTAACAGTTTTGAGAGTGAGAGGGTGAGAGCAAGATGCCAGCCTAGTTAAATGCTTAAATTCACGAAGTCTGGGAACCAGTGAAAGCAGTTCAATGGATCAAATTACTGTGAAAGTATATGTAAAAAAGATAGAAGGAGGCAATGGCATGTCTGTGAGAAAGCAACTGCAGATGAGATGCCAGATCAGGGCCAATTACAATGGATATCCGTCTCTGGATTTTATCAAGGACCTTGAGACAAACAGAAGGGGCTCCTATATATATATATATATACTTCTGTCTACCATGTCCTTTCAGAAATTGGCCAATCATTCCTCTCTACAATTTACCATCTTTTGTAGCTCTAAGCAATGTTTGTCTTTTTACTTTTCCTCCCCTTCCTGTTCTACCATCCATTTACACAAGATTGTTAGGTAGGTTACTTGCTATTCCCCTCTGTTCCATCAGTGGTATAACATAAGATCAAGTTCCCAATGCTTTGTAACACAAAAGCTATGTCATGCTTTGTTTATTTAATATAAGGGAGGCTGTGAGTATGAGAGCTCACAGATAAATTAGAAGGCAACATGAAGTAACTAATGAAACATTTCAACACCAGTGACATTCTTGTGAATATTGTTTGTCAGCTTTTGCTTCATTCAATGTTTTACCAGAACATACCTTTTTGGTGGGAAATTTAATAGCTAATGTCATAAGGGGAATTTTGTTCTAGTATCTGTTGGATTTTCATCAATATCTTCAGGGATTAATGATCAACTCAGAATGTATACACCCTGAAAACTTCAAAGACAACTTAAGATCATATAATTCACCTTTCCCTTTGCATCCAGAGATGAAGACACCTAACTGTGCATGGTCAATTTTATTTCAGAGTGCAAGATCAAATCTGTCTCATTAAAACATAGTGATATGACCAGCAATGCTAGTCATTAGATAGGCATGTTCTTGACACCAGTTTAGGTTCAGTTACATTAAATGCAACACAAATTCAATCCTGATTTTAGTTGTTCTCCGTAACTAACATACTTCAAATATACAAATCAACCATTCGCCCTTGCATGGAGCATTGCTACCATATATGGTCTGGGGCACCTTCTGTTTACCTCGGAGTTCTTGACAAGATCCAGAGATGGATATGTAATGTAACTGGCCCTGATCTGGCGTCTCGTCTACAGTCACTCTCTCACAGACGTGTCGTCGCCTCTCTCTGTCTTTTCTACAAATACTTTCATGGTAATAGCTCCAATGAGCTGCTTTCACTGGTTCCCAGACTCCATGAATTCAAGCGCCCTACAAGGCTGGCATCCCGCTCCCACCCTTACACTGTAGAAACTTTTAAATGTAGCTGTCTCTTCTACTCCAATAGCTTCATACCTCGCACCTCTCACCTGTGGAACACCCTTCCCAATTACTGTTTCCCTGAGAGCTATAATCTCCAACTATTCAAATGTAATGTCAATCGACATCTCCAGTTACCTTGATCTACCCACTATCCTTCTCCTCATCCTTTCTTCTATCTCTCATATCTGCTCTCGCTCCAAATCTTCTGCAACCCCCTGCATCCTAGTGGCTTCACGCCTTGCTCGGGGTGTAATGCTTAAAAAAAAAAAAAAAGCTCAAGTTTTTTCATATATCCAGTATCAAATATTGTGAAGTATGTAAAATAAGACAAATTAACTGATCAAGTTTCTTTGAATATAGCTACTGTTCTCAGAATATTTCAATTTCTGGTATTAGCATAATTTATATATCAGACAATAAATGTCTGTTATGATGTAACATTTTTAATGAACATCTTGTATCTTAGTGATTTTCTAAGCCCGGCTTAGATGTGGCACAAGGCCGAAAGTATGGGGCACCCAGTGAGGATCGAACTCACTACTCAGTTGTAATTGATCTAGCAAAACAAGCTTTCTAACCATTACACCACGTCGAGGTGCCCAAAGATTTTCCAAGTGTAGATTAGATGTGGCACAAGGCCGAAAGCATGGGGCATCCACGGAGGATTGAACTCACTTTTCAGTAGTAACTGAACTAGCAAGACAAGCTTGCTAACCATTACACCACGACGAGGTGCCCTTGTATCTTAGTGGCTTCATTGACTCGTTTGCAGTGAAATGATAAAAAGAATGCAATCCATTGCTAAAGATATTAGAAAAAGGATCAGTTCATTATATAATTACAGGAAGTACATGGCCTGCTATGCTTTATCCATGCAGCAGTCAGATTAGACCAAAAATAGAATATTTCTGTCATATCTGGTCTGGAGCTACTCAGTCTTCATTCTCTAACTATGAGAGAATTAAAACTTGTTTACATAGTCTTGTGCAATAAAGCCTCTATTCTGCCATACTTTTTTTCTAGAATTTTTTCTTTGTTGTTATTTCCACAGCAAATGTTCAGACGAGCTCCATTCTTTGGTTTCACCAGTTCAGACCTTTACTACTAGGACATGCCATGTTACATCCACAGAGTTGAATCACCTTCATTTCCTCCGTATTCCAAATGTAAAAAGATAGTTTTACTCAGACAGATTTTTTTCCAGGGAACTGCCACTTCGTGAAACAGATTGTCATGTAGATACTTTCCAAAACACTTCAAGTCAAATGTAAATCATTATCTACACTATTTATTCTTCCTAAAATTTCCTTTTTCACTCATGTCACACCTTATTTTTCCTAACTATTTTAGCAGAAACCTTCTACATTGAGTGGCTCTTGAACCTTGTAAAAAGTGAAATTTAGCATAAAAATGAATTAAAATTTGAATTGATTTTTGAAATCTGTTATTCTTACAGTATAATACACCATGTCTGTTGTTATAGTTGTCGGTATAATGTTTTTAGAGACTTATCTCTCTTGCACTGGACATTGTTACAAATTTAGGTCTTCATTATGATAATGGTGGACTGTTCCTAAACACTTACAAGGACAGAGGTGAAAATACCTATTCCATGAAAGAATAACTGGAAAGAATATATATTTAATGAATCGGAAGTCGTCTTACTGAATATATTACACAAAGCCGTCTTATTAGATAATACTGTAATATTAATTTTCAATTAAAGTAATTTTCTATAAACACTTCAAATACCGCATTTATAACAAATTATAGTTATAACAAATTTATTATAAGAGATAAGGAATAGGTAACACAAGGGGTAGTTTTCTCCAACTCAGCAAAATGCTCCAAAACCAAAATATTAACTTAATTGTTGCGGATGTGTGTGATGTGTGTAGGAGAGGAATAGAAGGTTTGAATTATCAGAAGGCTTAAAAATTTCTGTGTTCAATAATCTTCCATCCACAACAATTAATACAAGACATAGAAATAATGATTCATAAACATCTTGTTTCAAAACGTAATAATTGAATTTATTAAGTATTTGTTATACATGCATGAATACTGAGTGAAAAAGTTAGACAGAGTTGTGTCTCTTAGATTAGGTAATATTTGTACCTAAGCTCATAAAGTGAAAGTAATTATTAAACTGTAGTTTAGAAGAATAAAGTTTCTTTAGCATGTTTGGAATTGTGTATTGTACAAGTTGGTAAAAGTTCAGAAGAGATTTCAGAGTTCGTACTTGCGTGAATGTTGGTAATGGTCATTAACGTCTGACTACATTAGTTAAGACGGGAGTTCTTGAAGATTACATTTTGGCAGCAAGGAATGAGATGCGAGAGAGATGAATGAAAAGAAACATGATGGAGTTTAAACATGTTCTGTTTTTATAATTTTGTTGTACCACGTGGGAGGCTCCGGACAAAAACGCGTGTAATTTCATTCCTCGCGTGTCAGAACTGACCAATCAATGAGCTAGTTTTGAGTAGATTAACCAATGAATTCTTGTTATATATTTTGTAAGATTGTGATGGTGAAAATTACAACAGGAATAGTGCATTTCCTAGCAGGGGTTAACTGGCTTGTTGTGGAAGATTCCACATAATAAGTCATGTTCTCAAAGAACCTTGTCAGTTCTAACATCTCATATGGATACCATGCAAGGTGTAAAACTCATTCAGAAAAGTCTAAATTATCAGCTACATGCAAACATTTTCTAAGATCAGAGTTTAAAAATGTCTTCAAGTGAATGAATTCTCAAGGTATAAAAGAAAACCACACTTCATTAGATCTTATAGACTGTCATTTCAGATAGACCAAAAACATTTACCAAATAACAAAAAAAAACAAAAACTAAATCACTTGAAAACTCTCAACAGCAACAGCAACAAGTAAAATAGATAGTACATGAAACTACAGGATACCCAGTAAAAAAGAGGCAAATTTATTATCACCATTTTATCTTTCAGGAATATTTGACCTTGAATAACCTTGAATATTCATGACTTTGAATAATCATTTGCCTCTCACATAATTACTTAACTCTGATTGGTTCTTTGATGATTGATTAATTGTTGCTTGGTCTTGTAACTTGTTATTTAATGGTTATTTGCAGATAACTTTCATATTTCATTCTGCCTTTCTTGTATGGCTAAGCAACTCTCTGATTTTGAGCATCACATTATTGTACTTTTCAGAAAAGAACATCCAACATGAGGATTGAGGAAATGTGCAGAAATTCTTCCTGAATGTTTCAGTCGCTTCACCAGTTTTAAATGGTTGCTTCACATCAAATTATTTTATTCTTTTTATTGTTTTTAAATATGTAATAATCTGGACTTACTCTTGTTGCTTTTAGCAACTATCATTTATGACTTTTTGATTTATGGCTGTATGATATTAAATTTTTAGCTGATAAGAGACATTTAAATAAACAGACAAATACACAATTTTTCACCATGTTTATTTACAGTGGAGGAATCTGGTAATTTATTTGCTGAGAGTAGAACTACTTTTAAATTCTATTTTCATGTCATTTCAAAGTAAAAGTAAAGTGATTTGATAAAAATGTCTCAAGGTAAAATTTGCTTTATGTTTTTTCCTTATACAGCAATGGCACAAATTTTAATGTAATGTTTATTGAGATGGAAATTGGAAACATCATGCCAAGTTCAAATCTGTAGAAGTTGTATTCAATTTACAATAATTCCTTTGTGAAAGGCATGAATCCATATATTCTCTTAAGATATTAATAAAATAACAGGTCAGACAGGGTTCTTCAGCTTTAATAGAGCAACCAGTTTAGGAGAAGAAAATCTCTGAATGTAAAACTGTGGAAGGGGCAGTTAGAAATCATTTTAGCAAACACAATGACAGCATGCAGTAAACAGATATGAAAGCAAAGGAAGCTGTGAAGAGCCATGATCACCAATATCCTGAGACATGGCACATGAAGATAAACAGAAGGAAAAAACCAAAAGACACAAAGAACAAAATTTATCTGTAAATCAATAAGTAATGTTAAAATTAAAATATTGGATATTTTATGCTGGCAATCATCTTCTTTTATGTGCCATGTCCTATCAGGACGTATGCGATCATGGCTCTCCACATCATCCTATACCTTTTAACTCTTAATAAATTATGTCTTTTTGTCATTTCTCCCAAACCCTGTTCTACCATCCATTTACTCAAGCTCATCAAGTATGTTATGTACTGCCTTTTGATCTGTCCCTCTTTCTCTTAATCTGACCTATGAGTATCAGGTTTTCCCAGCCTTCCTTCCTCATTATGTTCCCCAGAAATTTCAACTGCTTCTTCCTAATGTTAAGTATAAGTTTCCTTTTTGTTTCCATTTTCTCCAAAGCCTTGTCTTGCTCACAAGATCAATCCATGGTATCCTCAACATTTTTCTGTAGAAGTACATTTCTGTTGCTTCAAGTCTCTTCCCCGACTTTGAGGAGATTGTCCCACATTGGTTACCATACAGGAGAACAGATATCATGTAATAATTCAGTACTGTTTTCTTTGTTTGTAATTAAATTTTTCTGTCTCTTAATACAATGCTTAGCTTTGGAATGCACCTTTGCCCATCCCAATACAATTTTGAATTTCAGTGTCACATTTTTTGTCCAGATTTCCCAGATATTTAAATTTATGTACTTATTTGATGTTAGTATCCCTGATTTGTAATTTGTATTTTTGGCTTGTCCTTTTGCTGATAATCATTCATTCTATCTTCTTATAGTTTATACTTAGTCCTTTCTTCTCGCTTTCCTTCATTACCTTATGTAGGAGCTTTTGTAGTTTCCTTTCTTTGTCTGCTATCAACACTGTATCATTTGAATATCTTATCTTGTTAAGATTATGGTTGCCATTTGTATCAGGCAAGGTAATATATTAATGTAAGTGATTAATATTGAATTAAGTGTAAATTAGTAATCAATATGTTAAAAATAAAATAATACATCAACAAAGAATATGAGTTTTCATATTTATTCAAAATAAAGAAAATAATTAAATATCACCGAAAGGATTCAAATCTATGTGAGCGAAACCTGAATGGTAGGACTTCTAACTCTCCTGGCAAACAATACTTGATATAAATTATTGTATGTAAAAGAAATGTAATGAGATAAGTTAATTTTGCCACACCTCGGTAGATACTGTCAGTACTTTAATACTGAGAAGAAAAGCATATGCTATAAAATCTTGGTAAATGTTTCGCCTATAGAAAGAACTAATAAAATCTTTGCCCATCTGAAATGTGAAAATCTGTTATCTTTGGCCTTTAAAGCCTTCCATCTTGCTCAACTTGTTTCTTCCTCTTTAAATTCCAGATGTGGTTAATGAAAAAGAAGGCACCATTTGTGATTGAGTACTGCTGAAATTGGTTTGGAACAAATTTGGCAAAGAATGTTTCTGTGGTTTTCTTGATACGTAGACTTTCTTGTTCAGGTGTCTGTTGCTCGTTCTCAGATTGATTCATTAATTTTACTCTCTATTTCAATAAGTGCCCATGAATGTCTGGAGAGGGTATGCATATATATATATATATATATATATATATATATATATATATATATATATATATATATATATATATATATAAAAATTACTTATTACTATATGTTATATTGAGTGGATAAATATATTTGAGTAGATGTATATGTTTTTAAACAGTATATTTTACTAGTAAGGGTTTTTCAGGAGTCTTTAATAAAGAAGATGCACCACTGAAAATTGTATTTAACGTTCTTTTTATAGATACAAGTATTTAAGTAAATGCTCTGTTTATAATAAACAGTATTAAATAACATTTACCAGCCTGAATGTCCGAGAAATTTTCATAGAAAATATTCGTTCTTTGACAGGATTCGAACCTGCATCCTATACGGAACCGTCATTTACACTGACGTGCCTTAACCGACTCGGCCACAAAGGAGCGTTCGGTAGGTAAGTTTATAAGCAGTAAATTCGACCTTGTCTACCGAACGCTCCTTTGTGGCCGAGTCGGTTAAGGCATGTCAGCGTAAGTGACGGTTCCATATAGGATGCAGGTTCGAATCCTGTCAAAGGACGAATATTTTCTATGAAAATTTTCTTGACATTTAGGCCGGTAAATGTTATTTAATACTGTTTATTATAAACAGAGCATTTACTTAAATACTTGTATCTATAAAAAGAACGTTAAACATAAAAATGTCTTTAATAAATAAATTGTCGGACTTTGTTGATTTCTTAATATATATATATATATATATATATATATATATGGGCAGGAATCCCACTTTTATACGTTTCATTAAAGACAACTGATAAGGTACTGCAGTGAAGCTTTTCATTTAATTTTTCTTGTGTAAATATGTTTTTTTCTGGACATAAAGTTTGTAAAAATTGTCTGAATGTTTTGTATACCTGAGTGTTTTCGTCTATTTTATTAGCCATTGATAAATGCTTTTTATTTTTTATTTTTAACGGAATGTGTAGATTTTTTTCTCAAGTGATGGGAATATTTTATTATTTTCCAAACACAATCAGCACATTGTGGCCTTGTTCATAATTGATGTTATTGTGTGTTGGCTTTTTTTATTCCATTATTTTTAGTTTTTTTTTTTACATTTCCTTAGGTTATTATACTTGTATTTTCTACAAGTATGTTGCAGGTGGAGTTTGGTCTGTTTCCATGTGTTTTTAAATGGGTCCTAATTAAGCTATGGTCAGAGGGGTGCAATGTGAATCCTCTGGATAGTCATGTAGTGGTATGTCCAATATAATTATTAATAAATTTGGTCAAGAATGCAGCACTCGCTCCATGCTTCCATAATTACTACATGTTGCATTTAGAAAACAAATCATTTAAAAAAGTAAATAAACCCAAAATATATGTCTGCTATGTAGATGATATTTTTATTTTTATATGGAATTTTGTCATGTTAAGTTTATTCATGAAATTAAAGTAATTTTAATTATGCATATTTTAAAGTTATGGGAAAATATTAAGTTATATAAAATATATTCCTAAATAGTCCATAAGGAGATGGAAATATATTATTAATTTTGAAAAAACAGGTTAAGCCTGTGACATATTTCTTCATTTAAAATCTTCAGTTGCAAATTAATCATTTTATTCTTTGTCTCTATTGGTTTTTTATTTAGTTTTAGCATGAAAATAGATATTAGCTGATAATGGCTTTTCAGTAATATAAAAACAAAATGGTTTTGGAAAAATATTTGAATATAACATATAGTTTTTTTTTTATATTGCTTGTCTCAATGGTATACATTTTTGGCTTGTTAAAATTTTAAATAGATATCACATTAGCTAATAGGTAAAATTTTAAATAGATATCACATTAGCTAATAGGTAAAATTTTAAATAGATATCACATTAGCTAATAGGTAAAATTTTAAAAAGATTTCACATTAGCTAATAGGTAAAATTTTAAATAGATTTCACATTACAAATCTGAAATGTGTAAACCTGGAAAACAAGAAAAAAAGAATTCTGACAATAAAGAATTTATTATACCCAATTTTGTGGATTATTTAAGTAAATATCCATCTGTTTATATCTAAAAATATTCTTTTGTGTTATAATACTGAAATGCACAACTTAAATTTTATTGTAGGTCAACAAAAGAACTCCATTTAGAACCTTTTCATGGAAAATATTCAGATGAGCTCCATTCTTTAGATTCACTGATTCAGACTGTTATAATCACCAAATTTAAGCAATGTTGAGCCTGGTCAGTAGCTAGATGGGTGACCAGTTGGAATACTAGGTGTTGTAAGCTTGGGTGCGTGGATGGTGTAATGAATAATGACTCAGAATTGTTAATCAGAGAGCAGAGTTCCAATTCCAGTTGGGTTCATTATATTCATTTACATGTAAATTCTCTTGGGAAAGATATGAATCTATTTCTCCTCCTCCCAGCTATGGGTTAATTAATAAGACTTGTATCACCAAACCATTATTATCTTCAAAAATAAAATAAAATTGTGTACAAAAATATTTTATTTCAGCATTAAATAACCCATAGAGATTGATATACTGCTAAACAAAAAAAAAACCCAATCAACCAAATGTAAAAAAAAGTTTCACTCAGACACATTTTTTCTAGAGATCTACCATTTTGTGAAACAAATTCCCATGTACGAACTTTCCAAAACACTTCAAGCCAAATGTAAATCATTATCTATCCTATTTATCCTTCCTAAAATCTCCTTTATCACTCATGTCACACCTTATTTATCCTAACTATTTCAACAGCACCCCTCTACATTCAGTGGCTCTGTAAAGAGTAAAATTTAGCATAAAAAATGAATTAAAGTTAATTATAAAATTTATCCTAATATAATACATTATGTCAATTGTTATATTTTGTCTATAATGTCTGTAAATGTTTTTGAGAGAGTTAGCTCCCTTGCACAGGATGCTACTGTAATGTAATATCTTTATTAGGATAAGTCATACTATTGAAATGCACAACTTAAATTTTATTGTATATCTACAAGGGAACTCCATTTAGAACCTTTTGTTGAAATCTGTAATATATTTTATATATAAGGTATTAAGGGAACTTACCATAATATATCTGAATTAAACTTGAAAATAACAAAATGGTAAAATTCCTTCTTTGGAAATAAAGAACTAGTAAACTTTATAGAAAAATAACAAAGAATAATCCAACTATAAAACAAAGAATAAACTATATCTTCCAATTATTTGTAGCTTTGATAAAAAAAAACATGTTGAACATAATTTGTTTGCCTACTATTTTCCAATATTTGAACTTAAAGTTCATTCCTTGGTAAAACCCAATTTTAACTAAATCCCAATGACTCTATGCCTGGCAGAAAACTTTTCACAGAAAATGGTTCCTTATTGATGATTTTCTCACATGTTTTTTTTCTTGTTGCATCCTTTCTGGAATCAGGAAATTGGTAGAGAATTGGTTGAGGCACAGCAAGTGTGGCAGGAGACATTTCCCAGATAATGGAGCGGAAGTTGTCAGGCATGTATGGCCAAATAGGAGTGTTTGACATTTTCATCTAACATTGTTGTTGCATAGAAAATGAGATCTTTGCTTCCTGAAGAAATGCTAGTGGCTTAAAAGCCATGCGGGAAGATTATTTTGCTTTTGTTTTTTGTTTTTTTTTATCAGCCACCTACACATAAAAAAGTAATTATCTCAGTTTTAGCTCTGATATTTTTTGTATATTTTAATCTTCTATCAAGCAAAGAAATATTCAGAGAAACAAAAATAAAACAGGAAAAAAGAAAATTTAATGACAACTACATTTTAAAAGACAGAATATTTTGCTTTCTATTGACTTAAAAATAACTTCCCAATCTGTTAATAAATATAAAAACTAATTAGTATTGCCAATCAGGTGACAGGTTTTTAATGTTGTAAATATTCTAAAGCCCTTAATGATAATATATATATATATATATATATATATATATATATATATATATATATATATATATATATATATATATATATATATATATATATATATATAAAAAAAGTGAACATAGAAGTCAACACTTAGAGGCGACAGTATGTTTCATGCTAGATGCAATCATCAGGCCATGAGTGCTGTTATTTTTCTTGGCTATTTATATATATATATATATATATATATATATAGCATTTATTTTGGCAGTATGTTTTAATTGAGACATGTTTTATTGAATAATTTAGACAAGTTTATTTTCAAATGGATCCTTTCATATTCACAGACAAGCTTTTTGATGTCATTATTAAAGGAAGAGAGAAAATTATCATTTTGTGACATATCATTTTAATTCTGATTAGTTTTGACATTAGCACAATGTTACCATCAGAGTGTTGTTTATTTCAAGAGAAAAAAATGTAGTAGTCATCATTTTCAAAGACAAAATTGCTCTGTTCATCTGAAAGTTAAATTTGTCTTACTTGTGAAGATAAGAATGCTGATTTGAGTAGTGTGTGATTTGCTTGAGTAATGCTTCATATATATACATATATATATATATATATATATATATATATATATATATATATATGAACGTAATGAGAACAAATATAATATAAATTCTAACATTCACAGCATTAATTCAAAAGAGGGCCCAATACCAAGAATAGAGAATAATTATTTATTATAATTTTTACATATGGACAAAACAATTTGCTGACTACAAAGATGCATTCTTGTTTTGATATGGCTGCATCTCGGCTGGTGGAATCAAAAATGGTTATTACCAGTCAACATGCAGCTGCATCAAAACAAGAATGCATTTTTGTGGCGAACAAGTTGTTTTTGCCCATATGTAAAAATTATAATAAATTTTATATATATATATATATATATATATATATATATATATATATGCTTAGCAACAAACTAATTGACAAGGAAACATTCACAATGCTTCCACACACAAACATCACACCTGCTTGCTTGTATCTCCTTCCCAAAATACACAAAAACAACAACCCAGGAAGGCCAGTCATTTCATCATTCAACTGCCACACAACCAAAATTTACAAATACATAGACTATTACATACAGCCTCTAGCTAAGTGTTATAGCATACATAATAATGATAATGGGTATGTCCCCATTCATATAAATACAGTAATAAATACTGTATATGAGTCTGCAGTTGGAAATTCATTGTGGAATTCATTTGACTCACTTCTAGCAGTTAACTACTTCCTCTATGCACTGCTAGTGAATCTTATATGTGTTGTTCTTGTCCTAAGTATTATTGTTCATTACCAACCCTCATTTAATTATTCAATTCAGTAACCTTCCCTAGGTTAAAACACTAAGGAAGTAAAAACCTACACAACAGACCTACACAAGAGACACAACAGACCTACTAAACATAATTAATCACATACAAATAGTAGCAGAAAATGCTATTCTAGTGACTATGGATGTAAGATCACTTTATTCAAACATTAAATACATTGAAGGACTAACAACTCTTAAGGAAGCACTTACTAATAGAAGAAAAGAAGACTGCCCAGCCCACAGAAGTTAACATAAAACTCATGGAGCATATTCTTACATTGAATACTTTCAACTTTAATGGAGTGCACTACCTGCAAGTAAGAGGCTGTGTCATAGGCACCATTGCAGCTCCATCATATGATACAATCTTCATGGAAAAATTTTAAGGAGACCTATATCTATCCCTTCATCAGCGGTGACTTCATATTGATGATGTCTTCTTTGTATACATGGGCAGTGAGGATAAACTGCCTCAATTCCTCATGACCCCAAACACGGTACATGACACAATTAAGTTTGACTACAAAATTCCACAAGATCCATAACATTTTTAGACACCTGCATTTACATAGATGAAAACAGGAAACTACAAACGACACTACACACTAAAATCACCAACAGCAACAACTATCTACACTTTAAGTCTTCCCATCCTAAACAACTCAAGGAGAACCTTCCCTATTCACAAGCACTTAGACTCAGAAGAATATGTTCCAACAATGAAGAACTAAATAAACACACTCAAAACCTTGAGCATCAATTCAAAACACATGGCTATAAACAAGACCTAATCAGGGAACAAATAAATAAAGCAATTTCCACACCTAGAGAAGACACCTTAATGTACAAGATTAAATATAAATCCAGACACATCCTTCTAGCAACCACTTTCCACACCACTCTTCCTCCACTATCACAGATAATCAAAAGTCGTTGGGAAATACTACATCTCAAACCGGACCTAAAAATTTTGTTTGAGGAATCCAGCCTTCTAGCATATCGTATACCTAAGAATCTGAAGGAATTATAGGTAGTAACCACATTTCAGAGGATAAGGTAATCTGTAATAAACCAAAAATAAAAACAATAGGATTTTCCCAACCATGTAACAAAAGGAGCTTATGCTGTAACCACATTAGACACACCAACTCATTCACTATCTCTGTCACTAAATCTACATCCAAAATCTAACACAACTCTAACTGTAGAAGTTATAACATAATTTACTTCCTAGAATGCACACTATGCCAGAAACAATATGTACGAAAATATGAATGGTCCTCTCACTACAGAATTAATAATTATCGTAATCAAATTAAATCAGCTCCTCATGAAAGATTATCACCTGTAGAATATCATTTCCACCTAGAAAAACAAGATTTTAAAAATCATGATAAATTCACTATAATTGAAATAATAGAAAAGTACAGAAAAGATAAAACTAGAAAAATTTTAGAGGACCATGGAAACAAATAATTTTGGTGCCTCAAAACACTCCATCCAGATAGGCTTATTCACAAAATTAACAACATAAATAGAATTAGTATATAACGCCATAAATCAAGCCCTACCCATATTTCTCTCCCATACAAGACAGACATGCTTGTGGTGGTGTTGGGGGGTCTCACACTTATACACACACCCATACTAATATATACACTTACACACATCATACACACTCCCAAAGAACTAAATAACATACACTTAACACAGACACACCACCTTCCCAGAAACGAATAAAACTGTCAAAATGACCAAGGGAATTCAGAGTAGCTAGAATCTATCCAGCCTTTATCTTAAAAAGCAACTTAAGAGACCATTTGACCAACACAAGTACTGACCAAACAAATGAAAACTACAGATAAAGTTCATTTTCTTCAGAAAGTCATTCATTCCTGCAGTTCACTGGTACTAACAAGCAGAATTTTTTTTCTCCTGGTGATGGCTATGCTAGCCGAAACTAGTCAAGGAATCTATTTGAAATAATAAAGCAAAAAATATTAATATACAACCCAGTGTGTCTGAAAATTTTAATTTTTTAATTTCTCAATATTTTTATTGTTCAAAAAACACACACACACACACACATATATATATATATATATATATAGTCATTTTTATTCATCCCTATTTCAGTTGTACCATGACTATTTTAATATTGAGAATATACTTTTGCCAATGAAGTTGATATCCTGCTTTGTCATTTTTGTTCATCTATACTTCAACTGTCCTATTTTAAATTCAAATTAGTTGTCATCACTGTTAAACATGTGAAGCTGACTGAAGATCAACTTTACCTTTAAACTGAGTTAACAAATAATTCCTGTTCTAAACAAATATATTTTTAACCATATTTTAGGTACAAAATAAGTAATATATTTTCAGAATACAAGGTAAATCAACTTATTTTCATTAAATTTTATATTTCTTTACAGATATTTTTTGAAGATTTTTTTATTCGTGAATTGAAATTTTTCTGTCAGAAGACATCAATCCTAACATAATAGACGTTAATTTTGGATGACAAAAATTAAAATAAAAAGTCTTTTGAACTTTAATTCGTGAAAAAATCGAGCTTCCTAATATTTTGTTGCAATTAAAATCAAAATCAAAACATTAAAAATATTTAAATTATTGGAGTATATTTAAGTATTTTTATTAAAAAATCCATGGTCATTATTGCAATTTGTAATGTTTTTTGATACTTGCATAGTTTTGATGTCAACATATAAATTATGCCATTTTATATATACATATCTTTGTGTTATGTGTATAATCTATGAAAGATGTGTTATACTTCTTTTTCTTTTTATGTGCCATGTCCTTTCAGGATGTAAGTGATCATGGCTCTCCACCTCCCTCTATCACTTACAGCTCTCAACAATTTCCTTCCCTCTGCTTCCTCCCCCAGATCACATTCCGTCATTCACTTGATTAAGTCCACATGTCACATGTTTTCCTTTGTCTCTCTTTCCCTCTATTTGACCTGTGAGTATCAGATTCTCCAGGCCCTCCTTTCTCATTATGTGTCTCAGAAACTTCAGCTGCCTCTTCCTGATGTTAAGTATAAGCCTCGTCCTTGTTTGCAACCTCTCTAAGATCTCATCATTGCTCACACACTCGGTCAATGATATCCTTAGCATCCTTCTGTAGAACCACATCTCTGTCGCTTTAAGTTTCTTCTTCATCTTTGAGGAAATCATCCAACATTTGCTGCCATAAAGAAGGACAGATGTCATATAACTGCCCATTATTCTTTTCTTTGTTACCAAAGATATCCTCCTGTCTCTCAGTACTCTGTCCAGCTTTTGGAATGTGTCTTTGGTCATCTGAATATGTCTACGGATCTCAGTGTTGCACTTACTGTTTTCTGTCAAGATGCTTCCCAGGTATTTAAACTTCTGCGTCTGCTTGAGTCTAGTGTTCCTGACCTTTACATTGCATTTCGGGCTCATCCTCTTACTGACGACCATGCACTCCGTCTTCTTGTAGTTTATGCTTAGTCCATTCTTCTTACTATCAATCACTAATTTCTTTAGAAGATTTTGTAATTTAATTTCCATGTCTGATATCCATACTGTGTCATCTGCATATCTTATGTTGTTAAGATTGTGGCCGCCAATGCTAAACCTTGGTAGGGTTTCAAATTCTCTCAGAATTGCCTCGCTGTATAGGTTGACTAGGTCAGGTGAGAAGACAAATACTTGCTTTACGCCACTTTCTATTTTTGTATATTTATTGTTCCCTATACACATGCATGCTGTTTGCTGCCAGTATAGTTATTTGATTATTCTGATATCTTTCCCAAATATATCGAGGTTACTGAGCAGTTCTATCAAATACTTGTGGCGTATTTTGTCGAAGGCCTTTGCGTAGTCTATGAAACTGTTATGGGGTCCACCCCTTTTTCATACAAGTGGACTCGACCAGTATGTACTTGGACTGCTGCCATTAAATCCCCAGAGTCAGATTGAGATTGTGATTGAGTTGGAGGTAGAGTAATAGTGTGAGGTAACCGCTTGTAGAAGTCACAGTTACAAACACGTAGACTCTAAGGAAGTCCTACTTCGAGACTGGATTTACCAAACTATATATATATATTATTATTGCTACTAACCACGTTTCTGGATCTACTAATTGTATTACCAATTGTATTATTGTGTGAATACATTTATTTGTTATATTTCATTCCTGCATTTGTCATTCATTGGAGACCAGATTTCATCTCGGAATCCACAAGAGAAACATAGGTACACATCCTTTTGCATCTGTATTGCTCTTTCAGACTACATTGCAATTAGATCACTTTCTGATTCATTCTGTATTCTGGCTGGATGCGAATGCCATGAAGCCAGAGAACAAAATAATAAAAGTCATTTTTTGCATAAAGGCTCCGAGCATCGCATTTGGTCCACAAAGCAAGCCCCTATAATCGGGAACATTCCCCATGGAAAAGAAGTTGCCCCTGAGAACTGCCAGATCTACTTAAAAGCAGGCCACCCATAATGATTGCAAGCAGTTGTGGGGTGTCAGGACACCTGTCAACACCCGTGGTGCTGCTACTGTTGCCACCATGACCACTCCTGTCAACACGACTGTTACACTCCCTGGCTAGACTATTTACCTGACTCTGCACACATGGAATTCAGCAGAATATCTTTTCACTACTCAGCTACCAGATTCCTCATTGCTGTCACCCCAGCAAACCCAACTTACTACAGTAGCCAGCATTATCCAACTTTGGCACTGCTAGGCTCCAGACACCATCTGTCACAATGTGGATACCAAACAGCTACACAAATCCCTCATCACCTTGGCAACCTACCACCATCACCTCAGTATACCTGACTCACTACAGGCATTCCCTATCCAGTCAACATCACAACCCATTTTGTACAACACAAACCTACCTGCTACACCAATCAATAGATGTCAGTTATCAGTTATCTCCTGTTAATTCACCCCTCCAAGTTCTCCACTACCTTAACCAGGTATTGAACTCACAACTCTATGGGTCCTGTCAATGGATCTAACCAACGCTTTTATCCACTGTGAATTAACAGGAGATAACTGATAACTGACATTCATTAGACATGGCAAATGAAACTAGAACAGTCTACCCCAGCGAGCGAAATAAAGGGTTCAGTTCAACATTCCAATCACCTGAAGAAGTTCCGGAGCATACAACAGCCAAAATGTTGTGATAAGTATGGCAACAAAGATGAGGACAATAGTCCGAATAATGTATATAGTGTATATAATACCTCATTTCACAAATATAGAGATACTCTTTTCCTTTCTTTCATTTTCTCATTGAAACCAAGTAGTGTTTCTGATATGTCTTTTCCATCTTTCCCTACAGTAAAAACATAATGTTCCATTACTTATGAGGTATTGGCAAGAGATCTTAAACACTTCTGTGCTCCCTTCTTTATTCATTTCCTCACTGAAACCAAGTAGTGTCTCTGAATTGTCTTTTCCAACTTTCCACATGATCAAAACATAACAGTCAGTTATTTATGAAGTATATGCAAGAGATTTTAAACACTTCTATATTTCTTTCTTGTTTTTTTTCATTTTCTCACTAAAACCAAGTAACATCTCTGATATGTCTTTTCCATATTTCCTCATGATCAAATCAGAATAGTCAGTTATTTATGATGTATTGTCAGGATGTAACAGCTGTACTAAGAGAGGGACAAGTAGAGTTAAAATAAGATATGAAGAACATTAGTGTAAAGGTAGCCAAAAAAGCTAGTTCAGAACTTAAACTAGAAGAAAATTTCATTTTCAGTGCTTATGACTGTCATGCTACCAATGCTTGCTGGACATGAATACAGTACTTATAAGTAGTGTAGTACTGGGTATTTAATGCTCATATTGAAATTGTAGACTTTATATCTTCTGACCAGGGTTTTACCTACTTAGCTATTTGCTGGGCATGTTTATTTCACAAGATTTTGAATGAAAAGGAGTAACTTGACATATAATGAAATCTTACGACAGAAATATCTTATTCATCTTCAGCTTGTGTCTTTAGAAAAAAAAGCAACATCCTGCCAGTGTCTTGAAAAATAAGTAAGATTTTGCATGGGGATAGAAACAAAATAATAAAACACCGGTACTAACGTTTGACTGACAGTACTCAATCTTTAAAGCTTTGTCTCTGATCAAAACTAACAGCCATCTTCTGTTTCCATCAGATCAAGTGAATTTGTTTTATGGTTTGAGCCACAACCATCCACTTGGAAATTTTTTTTTTCTTGTTTAGAAAGCAATTGCAGAAAACATGGTTGATATGGAAGGTGACATCTATCAAGGCTGACAGATCGAGAAAGATCTTTTGTGCCCATTTCAAGCTACAATCCCTTATTCTAAGCAAGATTTTTTTTTAAATGCAATAAAATAACAGATGTAGAAGTGTATTTTTCTCTTGTCAAAATTTTTACTGAGATGAACAAGAGAAGAATATACTGCCTTTCAAAATTAGACGCTTTGTTGAATATTTTATTTCTAATATGTTAGTCCCCCTCAATTTTTAAGTTTTCATTAAAAAAAAAGTTTTATACCAAATTTGAATGTTTCTTGGACAGTTATCAACATAAAATAATATAAATTATAAATCTGCTTTCGCAGAATATTGTCTTTGAGTATAATAATCTACAATTGAGAGATGTTAAACACATCTATCTTCCCTTCTTTTTGTCAAATATACAGTTTTAATCAGTTTGTCCCCGGCTTGCCCGAGACCTTTTTCAGATTATGAATTTACAAATGGTTCTTCTTATTCTTCTACTTAAAAAAAAAAAACTCCAGCACCATTGATATGTTTCTTCCACTCTTCTCTGTCTATTAATTTTCATTGCAAATAGTTGATGAATATTCTAGAACTTGGTGCTGTCCATTTTTTAACTTCATATTGTGATATCCAAATTAGCTTGTCTTGTATCAAATAAAAAAAAAGACTGCAAGGGTCTTCACTGAGAAGTGTATTTCTTAAAATTTGAATTAAGTTGCTTAGCATCAACAGAAAATATTCACATTTAAGACAAATTTAGAAAAAAAAATGATACCCAACATGAAAATATCTGTTGAAAACTATCGTCAGTTATTGGCAAAGATATTAATTAAAGCAGATGATGAATAAAAAATATACATAGGAATAACTGAAGGACCTTGGAAAGAGAAAAATATGCACACCAGACATCCTTTACAAATAGTAAATATGCAAACAGTACAAAGCTTTCTAAACTTACCTAGGAAATTAAAAACAAATTACATCAAAAATATCAGAGAAAAAAAAAAGGAAAAAAAGCATCAGCCTACAACAATGGGAGGCATGGTGGAGTAATTTTCATATGCAAATAAAGCAATTAATATATGTAAAAGCAAATATATATAAGAGGGTGCTGAAATGAAATCACCCCAACCAAGAAGTCATTTAAAAAATTATGATGATTGGTCAGATTTTGAGAAGAGAGTTGAACAAAGAACTTTTTTCCATTGTCTTTACAAATCATTTTCCTCCCCTCATGTTCATTCATGAGAAAACTTTGATCAACTTCTATTGCTCACTGTCAAACCAATTTGCGGGGAATATTTTTAAAAGCAAATGACCTTTTCAAGACTAAATCTAGATAACAAAAGAGGGTATTGGGACAATATGATTCTATTCAAAATGCCTTCTTGAACAAAGCACTACCAGGTGTTGAAATGAAAAATAAACTACAAAAATCATGTTCTTCTTACTTAAAGAATAATATATAAACAACTGCAATAGACTTTGATACATTTGAAATAAAACTATTAACATTTAATACGTTGACTCATTTGTAGCTGGTCATTTTACTTGTATATCCTTTCTTTTCAATTTTGTAATGTGAAGGGGAGAGGCATAGTGGAGTAGTGGATAGAGGTTCAGATTGAGGAATTGGAGAGCTGAGTTCAAATTCCAGTTGAATCCATCACATTCACTTACATGTTAATACCCTTGGGAAAGGTATGAATCCTCTTCTTCTCTCCACCCCAGCTATGGGTAAATAGCAGGACAGACTGGGTTCTATAGCCTTGGATAGTAACTGGTCTACCGCAGAAAGAAGTGGCAACCTAATGCAGCAAAAAATCTGCCTCGTCAGTCATGTATCAAAAGATATGTGATCGCCTAAGCGTGTATCACATAACTGACTGAATGTGAACTAATTTCTGTATGGGTTTCATACTGTAATGACATCATTGCTCATAGTTGCCAAAGCCATGAAATTCTAATTTATGTTAGTTTTCTTGACACATTGATATCCTTATCTTTGTTGTTATTATCATAAGTGTTTCAACCATTGTAGCTTTCAACCTTCTTCCACTATCTGTCAATCCTAGTAACTCAGGGAATTTTTAATTGGACAATATATTTACTCAATAGATATATATTGTTCTTATTCTATTGTCTATATCTCAGTATTTTGTTCCTTTTGAATATCATACAATTATTGCTAAGTCTATACTACCTGACTCAGGTATTGAACTCTAGGCCATCAAATTCATAAACAAGCACTTGAATCCTCTAGGCAGTTACTTCATGGATTAAATAAAGGCTTCAGTTCAAAATTCCCTGAAAGCTACCCAGACACCTGAAGAAGGCTGTTGGTTACAACAGCCAAAATACTATAACAATATAGATGAGGACAATAGTCTAAATGTAAAAAATTTAAATAATTCTACTGAAAGAAATTTTTAGTACTAACATTAATTATAGTGTTAATAACAAGTTTGGGATATATATATATATATGTCACAGAAGTCTGAAAAGGATTAAGAAAAAATTTATTGACTTTTGATCAAAACGAATGTGACAAAATAAAAATTTTCTTTCGACATTATTTGAGGAATTATTTTCCGTTCATTCAGATTGGGTCAGTATTGATGGATTTTGTTTAACATATGGCCAACTTGAGATGTCATACCTCCAAATTTAACCACTCTGGGAACTAGACATTTTTATTCGTTCTATAAATAGATTACCTCATGACACCAAGAAGAAAACAAAACTTAAAGATAAAAATTTCAACTAGCAATTTAAAACCAATCAAAAAGTAGTTTCCATCAGCTAAAACAAAAACTATCTCTGTGACTCTGAGATGATAAATAGCGACAACAAAACACCTTCCTTCACTCGCTTCATGCAATGCAAAATGACCATAATGCTTCATACACCAGACTCTTTACTTCAACTGATCACAAGAAATGTCTTCTTTGAGAGGATATATGAGTCATTTAAGGATTAGTGGCTCAGAATGAAGAATTGGAAAGACAAGATCAAATTTCACTCAAATCCATTACATTTGCTTATGTTAAAATACCCTTAGGAAAAGTCTAAATCAATCTCTTCTTCCCCTCAGATATAGGCTAAATAGTAGGATTTGTATCTGAAAATATCATTATCTTCCAAAAAATGTTAACACAATATTCAGTTCCCCAAAAAATAAAAGTTATTCAAAAAATCCAAAATGTTTTGGCATTAAATAACCCACAAAGTGTTGGTAAGCCATGCAAACAAATCAAAAAGTCACATTTCAGTTAATAGTCATTCAATACAAGGAAGAAGAACCAGCATTACAAATATGACATTTTTCTCATTAGCATTCCTCCAAAGAACTCACAACTTTTTCTTCTGTAAAGCACAAAAGGAATGTTTAATCAGGACTGTCAGTTACACTCATTTTCTGCTTTAAACATTTTACAGACTTCTAATATTTCAAAACAATTTTCCAAACACTGTAACCATTTTTAATATTCCAGTATAAATTTGTTACACAAAATGAATTGTTTCACTTTGACTATTTTTCCTAATTTCTAAACCCTTGACTTGGTTTAGCTATTCTTCCTTTCTTGTTCACTATGTGGTAAACCATAGTCATTGATTCTGTAACACTGCTGCTGGGCACTATTCTTTGGTCACGCTACCAATTATAACACTAGTTCCCAGGGTCATAAACTGGTCTATGATGGTATCACTTTATAACACTCCTACTATTCCAACACACAGTTGCTATATCCATTCTGACCATTGCTTCTGAGTGATTGGATTGCTACTTCTTCACTCCAGCCAATAGTTTATTTGCCAATATTCTATTGGTTTTTCAGTGCCCACAATGTGCTATTTAGATCCTGGAAAAGAGTTATCTGTCAAAGTCTGCTTTTTGAAAAAAGATGAAATCATTTGTACTAGTGAGATTATGACAGTATTATACAGTGAATATTCTGTTCTAGGCATGATAAATATTTTTGTTTTAATCCTTTTCAAAACCATTCAATCTAGTTTTATCATCTTCCAAAATCTGCAATATTCCCAGGTCCTATATTGTCGAGTTGTTTCACAACAAAGCCACCAGTGTTTAGAAGGTTTACAACCCCCTACAAGTAGACAGGTCAATAAGATTTGTTTTTAGTGTGAACATATTGCATCATTTTGTCTGCACTTTTGTGTGTGGATGTTTTTTCTTTGGCCTTAAAGGATAAATAAACCTCACTCACTGTTTATTGGTTCTCTTAGCTCACCTAGCTTGATAATATTTCCCTGCTTGGGTGAAATATTTCCATTTTTATATGAACTCTGAGATGAGGTACAAAAGCTGAAAAAAAGACGACAATAGCATTAGGACAAATTTAAAGATTTAAAACATGCAAAAGACATGTCTGACCTGATTTTCAATCCGAGTTCAGAATGCTCTTATCCAAAAATGCAACTTCAATCTGATTATCAGGCTTTTATGGATGGGCAGGAAGCGCTGTTTTGTTCAAATTTCCAAACCAAGAAACATAATTCTTTATTTTATGTATCTGCTCAAAAATTTATCTATCCTTCCCTCTTAAAAAGCACAAAAATGAAAACCAACATTTTCTTTTGGGGTTTTACTACTAACTTACTGTAACTATTAAATTGCTTTTTTTTTGTCTGTCGACCTTTAACCTTTCAAAAGAAAAATAAGGAGGAATTTGGATGAGAATAGAACATTTTTAAAGAAGGAATTTGACATTTGAAAGATTTTGATTTATTAAGAAAGATAATCCACTGCTATTTTCTAATCTTGATAAAACTCTTCTTGATAATTCTCTGTGTCTATGATTTCCTTGCATAATTCTGAAATCTTATTAAGCCTTTATTTCCTGTTGTCTTTTTAGGTCTCTTGATAAATGCAATGATGTCAAACGTTTTACAGGAAATATACTAACAATGCATAAATATACAATGAGATCTTTTTAGGTCTCCTGATCAATGTAATGATGTCACCCATTTTACAGGAAATATACTAACAATACATAAATATAGAAAGAGATCTTTTTTCATAGTTAACAAATTCTTAGCTTTCATTTTGGATGCAGAGGTTGAACAAAGGATGTAGGTAGTTATTTCAACTCACTGGAGTCAAATAAGAGACAGACACCTAAACAGTAAAAGAGAATGCTCTATGTCTAAATGAGTAAGGCAGAGCAAATATGTTATCCAGCAATGTGAGTCAAAATGAGAAATTTCAAATGACTACTCAAGTTTCATGCTAGTGTGATCATCAGCCAAAATATATGTAATCATGGTTGACAGAGTTACACTTTTTATTATGAATGGAGTATGTTGAACAAAGGATAAATTTACGGATTTAAAGTCGTTGGGGTCAAATAAAGGAAAAGACTACTAAAACTCAAATCCAACAATACAGATGTAGCACTGCACCTCACATAACTTAATATCCTGGATCTAAAGAGAAAGGGATTATATGAATGATTGGCAAGTACAAGTTTTGATACAAACTGAGAAATATGGGAACCAGTAATAAGGAGTGCCTGAGAAAAGTGATAATAACAACAAAAGTTGCAATATGAGCTCTGGTAAAAACATGTATGATAACAGCAAAAAATTGCAATATGAGCACTGGTAAAAATGATGGCTGAAGACATTAGGTTTATAATACCCAGAAATTCATACACCTCGAGGACACATGGCACAGTGGGTAAAGGCGTTAGTTAGATCCAGTGACAGGACCCAAAGAGTGTGAGTTCAATACCCGATTAAGGCAGTGAAGAACTTTCAGAGGGAAATTAACAGGCGATAACTGATAACTGACATCCATTAAACACGGCACATGGAACTAGAACAGTCTACCCCAGTGAGTGAAATAAAGGGTTCAATTCGACATTCCAGAAGAAGGCCACAGTGTGCAACAGCAGAAACGTTTTAATAAATATGGCGACAAAGATGAGGACAATAGTCCGAATAATGTAAATGATTTACAGATAATGACGGACAATCAAGATGAGCATAGTATGGGCTTTTTTGTTCATGGCAACAGTTGACAGTGGAAAATAAAGTATTTTAAAATACAACACCACCCATGGCTAAAGCAATTAATGCACTATCAGCACAGTTTTTGAAAATGGCCACAGTAGCAGAATACTATAGAGTCATCCCCCATGGGACATTTCCATCTTTGTCTAGCTTCTACAGTGTGGTGGACTCTATTCTCTTCTGAAGGCAGATGAAAGAATTTTTAAATTCAACATTCCAACCACCTGAAGAAGGCTGGAATGTTGTAATAAATATGGCAACAAAGATGAGGCCAATAGTCCAAATAATGTAAATTGAGCACTGTCGGTAACTGCTTATTTCATATACATTTTCATGGTCAAAACCATCATCATGATGTGTACTTAAGTCATGGACTAGATTATACACATTCCCTTAATTTAACAATATAGCTTTTTAACATATCATTTATAAATTTCATCCTTTTAAAGTTATCGTGCAAGCTAATATTGGGGTGTGTATTTATAAGAGTTCCATGAATGTAGAAATGTGCTAACAGATTTCATTATGCAAACAATTTTAACACGATATAATTTTTTTTATTTATACATCATAGAAACATATTTGATTAACACAAAATTCCATTTTCACTAATTACATTGTTCAGACTGTTGTCCGCATCTTTATTGCTATATTCATAATGCTTAGTCATTGTACACTTTAGGCATCTTCACATGATATACATTGGAATTTCAAACTAAACCTTTTATTTAGTCCACGGAGGTAGATTTTTCTAATTCCACATGCTATGCCTTTTTTGGATATCTCAGTTTCAGTTAACTCAACACTCAAAGTTTTTGTTCACATCTGTTGTGGCCAGGTATTGAACTCACAACTCTTTGGATCATGTCACTGGATTGCTTCAACTAATACTTTTATCTCCAAAGACAAATGGCCATGTGGATATGACAATAAAGATGAGGACATCAGTCCAAACAATGTAAATACTGTGAATTAAATAATTTATTGTAAATATTTCTAATCAAAACTTAAGCAGAAATTGACATAGTATATTTATTATATTGAGATAAGAATTTCTGAAAATGTTATCAAAATTGGTTGCTTAATATCAATTTTATGAAAACATTGACTTGCAGAATTCAGCTTGACATTGTGTGTTATATGTACAGGAAACAACACTGCAAATGATTGTAGTATAGTCATGCATAAAAATCAAGAAGAGAGTGAATTTCATTAGAAAGATATCTACAATGCAAATGCTTAGTTTATGATTTTGCTAGAGAAATCTACAGAAAATCATGAAATAAATGTTATTTCATGGGCATGATTCATTATAAGTATTACTGAGAAAATAAGGCTATTATAATTATAGTCTGAAAATTTACTATCTTCCTTTGGTGATTACCAATTTTATTGGGAAGACATTGACTTGCATAATAAAATCTGAATATCTGAAATAATATATTTATAGAAAGGGTTACTCTCCAATCCCTTCCCTGAAGATCAAAAGATAAGAGGGAAAAACACAAAAAAAAAACAAAACACTAAAACATTTTCTTGACATTCAGACTAGCCTGATTAATTAGCATTTCACATCTTTTTGATTATAAATTAGTCACATAAAGAAATCTGTAAAATGGATTGTCTAAAATATGGTAACAACACTGAGTCAGTTGTTCTAAGACCTTGACAGGTATAAAAGATATAGAAATCAATGAAGGGCAAATATACATGCCTGAAACAAGATGGTGAACTCAACCAAGGTGATAAGGCCAGTCATTCATAAAAAAATGACCATTATAATATTAAATGTTAAAATGTTGAGTGTTATGTGTGTGTGTGTGTGTGTGTGTGTGTGTGTGCACGTGTGTACACACACACACACACATATATATATATATATATATATATATATATCAGTGGTGAAAGGTTACTTTGAAACCAGGGCATACAGTCCGCTGCCCATTATGCAGGCTAATCACCAAGCTGGAGAGGGAAATGGACCCCCCCCCAACCCCCACACACTAGCAAGAAGAAAAGTTATTTCTCACTGGTTTTTAAGGAAAAAAAAAAGTAAATTTTAGTTTAATCTTGTTCACAAATCATCAAATTAATAGTTATTTTTTTTAACAACACGTAGACATTTTCATTTTAATCTTTTTAAAAATGTTTAAATAAGTTTAAATGCTTCATGATAGGTGTCAGAAAATGCCACTGATTTATGACTGGAAAAGTGAATATTTATAATTTTGATGTAAACTAAATTAATATTGTTTTAATTTAAATTGTTTTAATTACTTAAATGTTATTTTAAATTAAAGTTCAACCTTTCTTCTTTAAAATAACACCAACATTAAGACATAAAATTTGAATTTAAATACTTTTAATTTATTTTTAATATTAGGTATATATTTAACAAGTTTAAATAATATACAATATTATCAAAAAATTGTTTTACATATTTAAAAAAATAATTTTGAACATTTAAAATTAAATCTTAAGGCATTGAAACAGATGAAAATTACTTTTAAGTCACAAAAATAGACTTTTCAGTTACACCTTTTCATTCCATATATGAACTGGTCAAAAACTTTCTGGATAATGGTCACATGACTGAATCCAGGTCTTAAGAAGGATTCAGGAATATTCTCCATGGGTTAAATCTTTTTACATTTTTTGTCTAAAACTGTCCAACTATAAGTCCTTTGAATAGGCAAGTCTATGATTTCATCCATACACAATAAAAACATCATCACTTCAGTAGAGTGTCTGCTGGCCTGATCTGACTGGAAAACAAGCAAAAGAATTTCTGCATTTTGCTGGCTTTTTCTCTGTGAGCCCCACTTTATTTTATTGTCTCTCTTTTTCATGCACCCTGAAGGGAATAATAAAACAGGGAATGCTAAAGCCACAAGCAAAAGAATTTCTGCTTTTCAGCGACTGTCTCTCTTTTATTCGCTCACTATTATAGCCAACACATGGTTTCAAGAACATCCGTGACAATTATGGACATGAAGGAAAAACTAAAAACCAAATTGATTACATAACTATCAACAAAAGATTCAAAAATGCAATGGTTCACTGCAAAATTTACCCAAGTTCTGACTGTGGAATCAACCATCACCCTGTTATATATAAACTAAAAATGAAACTGCATAAATTGAAGAAGTCTAATGCAGCACCTAAATTACAATGTAACACACTCCTGAGCAAGCCATACCTGGACAGTGGGAAAAGAAGGTATAACAGACAAAATAGAAATGAAAACTAGAAATGGGATGCACTATTAAGAAGTTTTAGTGACATCAGCAAATGATATCATCCCAAAGAAGAATAGACAAAAAAGAAAGAACAAATGGATGACTGATGAGATTTTCGACATGATACAAAGGAGACAGAAAACTCTGCCAAGATATGGAAGAGAATACAGAAAACAACACAACAAAATAAGTACCAAATGCAGGAAGAATGGCTAGACAAAAATTGTGCAGAAATAGAGATTGAGTACATTAAATGAGATATACATAAATAAATAAGTGAACTAACAGGACAGAAGACTTGCTTGTCAACAGGCTGCATAAAATCATCTGATGGAATGCTAGAGAAGAGTAAATACTTCAGTGTTGGAACAAATATATTGGAGAACTCTTCCATGATGAAGGAGAACAACTGGCAATGCATAGAACTACTATCAGGCTTGAAATTCTAAAAACCAAACTAGAAGCTGCACTGGCCAAATTAAACAGAAACAAGGTGACAGAACCAGACAGAATTGTAACAGAATTGATAACAGACTTTGCCATAGAAAAGATTATAGAAAGATAAATGAAATCTACAAAAGTGGTGATATACCAGAAGATCTAAGCAGATCTATTTTCATAGCACTGCTAAGAAACCAGTCACAAACGAATGTGAACTTCACTGAACAATCAACCTAATGAGCTACATAACAAAACTCATAATCCATATTCTGATGAATAGAGTGCACAGCAAAATCAGGCCAGAGATAGGACAAGAACAGTGTGGGTTTGTTAAAGACACTGTAACAAGGAACACTATGCTGAGAATGTTAGCAGAAAGAGCAATACAAATGCAGAAGGATGTGCACCTATGTTTTATAGATTAAGCAAAAGCATTCAACAAGTACACTATAAAGATCTGTTAGAACTGCTCAGCAACCTTGATATATTTGGGAAAGATATTAGAATAATCAAGAAGCTACGCTGGCAGCAAATGGCCTGCATACAGTTAGAAAAAAGTTCAGCAGATATACAAATATAGAAAGGGGCATAAGGCAAAGATGTGTTTTCTCACTGGACTTATTCAATCTATACAGTGAGGCAAGTCTGAGAGAACTGCAAATCCTACCAGGATTCATCATTGGTGGCCACAATCTTAACAGCATAAGATTTGCAGATGGTACAGTGCTGATAGTAGATACAGAAAGGAAATTACAAAACCTCCTACAGAAGTCTGTCTATATTTCTGAGATGAGGTATTATGTACAGTATTTACATTAGTCGGACTATTGTCCTCATCTTTGTCGCCATATTTGTCACAACGTTTCAGCCTCAAGAATACATGGCACAGTGGATAAAGGCATTGGTTAGATCCAGTGACAGGCCCAAAGAAGGTGAGTTCAATTCCTGGTTAAGGCAGTGGAGCACTTTCAGAGGGAAAATTAGCAGGAGATAACTGATAACTGACATCCATCAAACATGGCACGTGGAACTAGAACAGTCTACCCCAGTGATCGAAATAAAGGGTTCAGTTCGAAATTCCAACCACCTGAAGAAGGCCGGAGCGTACAACGGCTGAAACGTTGTGACAAATATGGTGACAAAGATGAGGACAATAGTCCGACTAATGTAAATACTGTCTCCTACAGAAGGTAGTGAAGAAAAGCAAGAAGTGACTAATTATAAACTATGAGAAGACAGAATACGTGGTCATCAGTAAAAGTATGAGCCTGAAATGTGATTTACAGGTCAGGGACACTAAAATCAAGTAGGTTCAAAAATTTAAATATCTGAGAAGTGTTCTAACAGGGGATGGTAATTGTGACGCTGGGTTCTGAAGACATACGGGGATAGCCAAAGATGCATTCCAAAACCTAGGAAGAGTATTATGAGACAGAATGATTTCATTGTTAAAAAAGAAAAAAGTACTGAACTTTTGCATGATATCTGTCCTCCTTTATGTCAGTGAATGTTGGATGATCTCCTCAAAGATGAAGAAGAGACTCGAGGCAACAGAGGTATGATTCTACAGAAGGATGCTAAGGATACCATGGACCAAACATGTGAGCAATGATGAGGTTTTGGAGAGGATTCAATCAAAGAGGAAACTTATACTTAACATCAGGAAGAGACAGCTGAAATTTCTGGGACATGTAATGAGAAAAGAGGGCTTGGAGAATCCGATACTCACAGTGTGGATAGAGGGAAAGAGAGACAAGGGAAAGCAATGCATGACATACTTAGCTGGCTTAAGTAAGTGGATGGCATAACAGTGTCCGGGGGAAGTAGCAAAATGACAAAACATATTGAGAACTACAAGGGATAGGAGAACGTGGAGAGCCATGATTGCCTACGTTCTGAAGGGACATAACACATAGAAGAAGATTATGTTCTGTTTCTCAGGCTCCTTACTAAAAAGGCTAGTAAATTCATTTCTTTTACTTGCATATTTTCTCACTAAACAAAATGTGATTTCTCTACTTACACTCCCTTACACTGCTTGTAACAATTATCCTAAGAAATGGGAAATAAAAAAATACAAGTACAAAAAGAATATTGAAAATTATCAATAATTAATTTTATATTGAAACAAAATTATTTATCTTGGAAAATATGTAAGGCATACACTGAAGGCATGGACCCTTCACCCCTGATTCATATATATATATATATATATATATCATTCACAGACTACTGTTTTGCTGTATCACAGCTCCTCAGTGCGACTAGACATCCGAAACCTTCAAACCCAACTGATCACTCAGAGTTTCAACCACTAAGCTATCTTCATTCGACAGAGAGAAACAACTAAATCTAGCATATTGTTTTATATATATATATATATATATATATATATATATATATATATATATATGTATATATAAAACAATACATATATATATATATCTATAAAAAAACATACTAGATTTAGTTATGTGTATATATATATATATATATATATAGGTGTATCAAAATATATATATATATATATATATATATATATATATATATATATACAGGGTGTATCAAAAATACTTTTACAAACTTTGGGGTGGGTTCCTCATGCCAACACAAGGTCAAAAGTCCCTATAAATATATATCTACTAATCCTTTGTTTTTGAGTTACGTTTACTGTAAATTCTGTTAAATGTACAATCAAAGATACAATCCAAAAATACTTTTACAAACTTTGTGGGTGGGTTCCTATCATCAAAACAGGGTAAAGTTCATATAAACATATGTCCAAAAGGCCAGTGTTGTACCTCAATAGAGTAACACATACCAAATTTTCGAAATGTCCTCTGCTTCCTTCTAAACACACATGCACCCATCAGATCATTGACTGGTGAATCCTTTCAAATACTCCCACATGGTGTGAAATGATTTTGCAGGTCCCCATAGCATGTTGATGAATTGTCTCTGCATTATTAATATCTGCTGCATAGACCAATTGTTTTAGATAAAAATCCAAAGGATTGCGGTCAGGGGAACGTATAAGTCATGGAACTGGTCTTCCCCTACCAATCCATCTTTCATGGTAGATGTCAATCAGTGCATCACGAAGAGTGTAACTAAAATGTGCTGGAACCGCTATCAGGCATGAACCACATGCATCTTCATATTAACAGGGGTACATTCTCTAGCAGGTCTGAAAGTGTGTGTCCTTGTAGACTGCTCCTGTAAGATATGCTAGGAGAACATATGGACCTACCAATCACCCACATTTCCAGCCCATACATTAATTGTAACTGAACTGATGCTGGTGTATAGCCTGTATTGTACCATGGAGATTCTGATCCACTCACAAACGTTTGCTGTGTAAATTTGTTATTCCATCTCTGAAGAGACAAACAACAGATTTACAGTTAGTACAATAAACCATGGAAAAAAATTCTTCCATATTGAATGATCAGAAGTTAAAACAAACTGAAATTTTTGCAAATAATATGGATCTACTCTTAAAGTACCCTCCATATGTACTCTACTATGAGATGGTAGGGCTGCTTAATATGTGCTGATACCTAGATTATCTACAACAAGCTGTAGAATGTATTCTTCATGAGTATAAGCAAATTTTGGTCTTCCTCAATCCATAGTTTGTTATGCCATGGATCCTGTCTCAGCAGTGCATTAATAACTCAGCCACCTTAGGTCTGGAAATGCAATCTCATACTGCCATGCAGCCTCACATCCATTATTATTTGCACAGCGATATGTAAAAATTATATGTGCCTGTTTGTTATGAATATCCTGCCATTATTAAATGGAACACTTAACTCACTACTACACACATTAAACACTGAAGACAGATTAGCCACAAATGTACATAAGTGACAAATGTAACCTAATCTACATGGCACCATCTACTGCAAACTTTCTTATACTTAATAACTCAAAAATGAAGGATTTTCAGACATATGTTTATATAGACTTTTATTTGTGTTTGGTGTAAGTAACCCACTCCCAAATTCTGTAAAGGTATTTTGATACAGCCCATATACATACACACACACACACACACACACACACACACATATATATATATATATATATATATATATATATATATATATATATATATATATAAAATTGTGTATTTCTGCAGTAATCTCTCTTTTGTACAAGTTTCATTAAAAAGATACTGCAGTTAAGATTTTATTTTTTATTTCATTTTTTTCATAATTTTCTTCTTGTCTTCACATAAATTTTATAAAGAAATACGTCCAAGCTCTTTCTGCTATACTTTTAGCCATTATCAAGGATGATTTCATTTTTTACTTTCATTTGAATGTATGGATTGTTTTATCTATGTATCTAGATTTATCAGAAAGTTCTATTTTCAAATAGATAAACAATCCATACATTCAGTTAAAAGTAAAAATAAAATCATCCTTAATAATGGCTAGAAGTATAGCCAAAATCACTCAGACATGTAAAACATTCAGACAATTTTTACTTAATTTATGTCCAGAAAAAAAGAAAATTATAAGAGTACAAGAACAATTAAATAAAAACTTAACCACAATACCTTGTCAGTTTGTTTTAAACTTGTATAAGAGATGGATAAATAGCAGGAAAGATGGGTTCTATAGCCTTGGATGGCAACTGGTCTACTGTAGAAAAAAATGGCAACCTAGTGAAGGAAAAAGTCTGCCTCGTCAGTCATGTATCGAAAGTTACATGATTGCCTAAGCGTGTATCAGGCATGGCACATAAGTGACTGATATATATATATATATATATATATATATATATATATATATATATATATATATATATATATATATATACATCACGCATATGAATAGATGGCAAAAATATTCTTTGTGTGTTTTTTATTTAGTTGACATGTATGAACATAAACTTTTATAAAATCACAAACTTTTGCTTTCTCTTGCAACCTTCTTTAGTAATTGCTATTGAACAGGGTTTTTTGAACTGAATATTCTCTTTTGAACTTAAATCCAGCAGACATTAATGAGCTCAGTAAAATTCATCAATCTTTTTGCTGTGGCACCTGATAAACATTACTCTACTCTATTTTTTGTCACATATTATGATATACATATATATATATATATATATATATATATATATATATATATATATATATATATATATATATATATATTGAGTGGAATTAGGCATGAAGATATTATCTTTGCTTTGTTTCAGTCAGTTCAGATTTAACTAACCCTTGCTTGTTTAAAACTGATAGATGGATATGAACAGATTGAGATAGATCAATATCAACCATCTCTAGTCTGTTGATATTGATCTGTCTCAGTCTGTTCATGCCCATCTGTCAGTTTTAAACAAGCAACATTTATACATACCATTTATCTACTTTTTGTGTTCATTTAAAGTCATAAAAGAAATTTTGTTTACATATCTTTACAAAAGGATACTCAACATGTTTTTGCTTTTTCCTTCCATTTATTTGATAACAATTACAAATAAAGGGATAAAGAAAATATAGTACTATTGATCTACAAGAAACAAAAGGAAAATTGTAAAGGCCTTGCAAAAGTTGTGTTGTTACAGAACTTATCACTTCAAATGTAGATGTCTGGATGGTCAGTGAGTTGAAGAAATAAATGACCTACACTGAGAGCAGCTTTGAAAACAGGGACTTAAATTTCTATTCTTGTCTTAAAAAAGCTCAGTCACATTTATCTAAGACTAGCAGCATGGGCCAGCATTGCCCGTGCTTGATTCAAAAATCGTACGACTCATACAGCAATCGCTATCACTTGACTTAAAATATTTTTGCCCTTCCATGCCTTTAAAGGAGTGCCCTTTGCCGTGCTGATGTTGCTACATGCCTTACTTCTTGCCTATCTCACACTGTGAATTTTTTCTAAGCTCTATACTAAACATTAAATCTGTTACAAAAAAAGAACTAAATAAAATGAACACAAAATGATCAACTTTAAAAAAAGACTCATAACTGAAAAAACTAAATGAAAAAAGAATGTTAACAACAAATACTTTTTCACACCCAACCCAGTTCTGCGGAATCAGAATCAACGTTAAGTTTAAACAAGCGAATGAGCCAATTGGAGTAAAGTGGCATGCAGATTTAAATTTTTCCTACTTGTGATGAATGCAGCTATCGATTTTTTTGCATGCTAGCATGCTAGTTAACATTCGTGTCAGTCAGCTGTTGGCTCTCACGCTGGTCAATAGAATCGTCCTGTCTATTTGTGGAAGCCAGCTATATACTCTCACTCTGGCCAGTAGAAAATGGCCACAAGCTACATGAAAACTGCCATAGAAGCATGAAAAAATCAATTATTTCCACTATCGATGGGAGTTGGGAAATGCAAAGTCAGTCTTGGCCTTTCCGCTTACTTGGAGCATGTGCATGTAAATTTTGGTGCAATCCGTCGAAAATTGCAGCTGTGCATTCGTTACACACACACACACACACACACACACACACACACACACACACACACACACACACACACACACACACACACACAAATCCTGCTTTTTATAGATAGAGATTTTGATAGGTATCCAACAGCTGCTTAAATCAGGAGTTTACTGGAAAATAACAACTGTTCTGAATATATGAAACAACAAAGGTAACATCATTTTGTTCTTCATAATGCTATGTTTTAGAATTTACCATTTCTTAGAGTACTGAATTATGTTTAAAAAAAAATTAAATTAGTTTAAAAGAATTATTGAATAATAGAATAAAAAAGACATTTCATCCCAGGAAAATGTTTTGGTTTTATGAAGATTCTATTTTGATTTTAGGATGTGTGGTAGGTTTAAGAAGAATCAGTGGGGAAAATTGATGGGTAGAGTTCAAATTCCACTTGAGTAAGTTGCATTTTGTTTACACTGATGTCATTGGAAAAGACAGGAATCCATCTAGTTCTTCCTTCATCTATAGGTTTAAATTATTAGGGCAGGTTTTGGTTGGCAAACAGTTTAGGGCAGGGTTTCTCAACCTGGGTAATATTGCCCACTGGTGGTCGATTTTATCTGTTGGGTAGGTGATGAGCAACTGAACAGAAATAGTGAACAATTGAAAATTTTAGTAGGCAATATAGGATTTTGTGTATTAAAAGGGTATTTCAATGTATGCTACATGAAAAAATATTCGAAGGAGATATGCAAAAAACCAGTGTAAGAAATACAGGAGGCTAATTAGGAACATCTGGGTCACATTCTCAGGTAAGATAAAAATATCCCTGCAAAAAATGAATATTTTGATATTTTTTATATTTTTGATCAGGTCATTAACATTCAAATTTCAGATGAAATAACATTTCTTTTTCAGATATAAATCAGATAAGGGAAGGCCAAGAACAACAAAAATATTTGCTGAATTTTATTAGTTGCTAGTAGTGTGTGTTCTTTTTAAATTTATAATTATGAACAAAAATTCTTTAACTTTTTTATCAACACTAGCAATGGTAAACCTAACCATAACTCTAAATTCATTGGTTAAATTTTTTTTTGTTTCTGTCTATATTTCTGAGATGAGGTATTATGTATACTATTTACATTATTCATCTTTGTTGCCATATTTATCACAATGTTCTGGCCTTCTTCAGGTGGTTGGAATGTTGAACTGAAACCTTTTGCTTGCTGGGGTAGAATGTTCTCGTTCCATGTGCCATGTATAATGGATGTCAGTTATCAGTTAATTTCCCTCTGAAAGTTCTCCACCACCTTAACCAGGTATTGAACTTACACTCTTTGAGTCCTGCCACTGGATCTGCCTAATGCCTTTATCCACTGTGTCATGTGTCCTTTAGGACATCTATGTATGAATTTCTGGGTATTATAAACCTAATGTCTTCAGCAACCGTTTTTTAACCAGTGCTCATATTGCAATTTTTACTGTTATTATCGCTTTTCTCTAGCACTCCTTATTACTGGTTCCCATATTGTATTCATTTCTATGCTTGGTCAACTCAGGAGATTTTTGTGGCCTAACATATGTGATGATTTACAAATTTTCCAATGATGTCATTTGTCTATGATCTCAACCTGATCCCACAGAGGGTGGTGATCTCCATTTTCACTCCATACGTGGTCAGTCATGCTTGATTTTTCCACTTCCCCTCGTGTTACAGCTTTCTGGTGTTCTTGAAGCCTTACCTTAAGGGGCAGCCTATTTCTTTTGTTTGTATTTTAATATGGTAGTAGCAGCAGCAGCAGCCACTAAATAATCTGTATTATTTGTTACCCCCCTTTGGTATTTTTTTATAAAGTTAGTTTATGAACCAATAACAAACATTTACAAAACAAATTTTGTATGCTTTTGAATATTTACTCTACAGGTGGCTGGTGGAAATTTTTTCTATGTGAAAGTGGGCAATGGCACAAAAGGTTGGGAAGGACAACACTGATTTCAAAACTAATATTTCTCCTGCCAAAAACTGTAATCTGAAAATATACAGAAACAATGCAAGGAATGTGTTCATTCATCCAAATGACATTAAATAAAATAACAAAACTTTGACTTTTTATTGTCGTTGGTCAGTAATATTATTTCTTAATTGCTTTCATCTAGAAAGCACAGAAAATGATTATTATTCCCTTTAAATTTTTCCTTTTGTGATCTGGACATCAATGTTTTAAAACTAACCTCTTTTCCATTATATTCTAGATAAATTACAGAATTACTGAAGGAGCATTTTCTAGAACTTTCAAGAATTTCTAGTATGTTCTGGCAACATAGATGACAGTATAAATTAAGGGAACATAAACTCAACAGTTCAGTTTGTTTCAAGCTGTCCTAGTGTAGACATCATTGATAGATATATTTGTCACAGATACATTAAGAGGTTGTAAGCATCTGGCAGATACATTTTACTATGCCTGTCAAAAAAAAATGAGTGAAAAAGTATTCTGTGGCAACATCATACTTATTATAAAACCTAGGTTGTGTGTGTGTCTGTTCGTTTATATATTGGATCGGATTTTCAACCGATTCCAACAAAACTTCACAGGACTACGTAAAATTACCTTGCGGTGGTTCTGACAGTGCCAAAAATTGGAAAAACACAATTGTTTTTGCACAAAATCAATTTGAAAACACAATTAAGAATCATCACTATTGCGAGAATGAAAGGGGGACAACTCATATCGAGTTATACTTATTATAAAACCCAGGTTGTTTGTTTGTGTGTGTGTGTGTGTGTGTGTGTTTATATATGGGATCAGATTTTCTACATTTTTCAAACTTCACTTTTTGGGGGGCAGGTAGTGTTTCTTATTTTCTTGCATACTTTTTTCTTTATTTTTACATTCAGAATGCTTTAAAAATTCCATTTACAAGACAATTGTTTATAATAAAATTCTATTCAATCGATAGACTCATAACGATTGAAAACAATGTTTTTGTTTGAGTTTGGGTTTGACCAGTTCGTAAAAAAAAAACAAAACAAAAAAAAACTAATTAAGACATGCGTGTCCGTCAACCTTAAACAATAATCTTTGTCAATTTTATTTTTCAGTCTTTATGATGGTCGATACTTGATCTATCTCTTACTGCTAGTATTAAATAAAATAATTATTGTCATTCTTTATATTGCTATTGTTGTTATCCTACTGTTTCTGTAATAAAGAAACAGAAAGAAAAGTTTCAACAGAAGAAATGAGGAGTTAAAGAGATACATTGATCTTCAGCTGAAGATATGTCCAGCAAGCTGGATGCTGAAGTGAAACAAAAGATAAACATTTCTTTAGAAGGAAATGTTTTGCTTGAAATATATGATAAAAATGATTTGACAGTAAGTTTCAAGTTTAATTTTTTGTGAAGCTCAGGTGTTAAGTGTGTACAAATTGGACATAGGACAGTATCAATAGAACAAAGAGTTTCTATTTAAGAGCTATCAAATTGGAAAAAATTTTGAAAACGTTAATAATATTTTTAGCCTTTTTACAAAGTATTATTTTTGATGGCATATAAAACCACTTTTTTCTAAGATTATCTTCTGAATTATATGTAAAGCTGAAGTTTCTGGTTGGTTAAAGTTTAAGATGACATAAACAAGAGTTGACTCTTGCCAAACCCCATTATAATATAAAAGGTTTTATATGACATCACTTATGCTTCTAGCCTATTATTTATGACATTAAAATAGTTTTCTGTTAACTTTGATAAATTCATAGTCCTAAATTAAAGAGTATATTAGTAATGACAATTAGCTGTTTCCTTATAAAGGAAACATCCAACATTCATTGACCAAACAGCCAGGACAACTTCAGACTGAAATTTAGAAAATCTTTCTATTAAAACAATTTCTCAAGAAAATAGATTTCTCAATAGATTTCTCAAGTAGCTGTTATCAATCTTTCCTGTATTGATGGGGATTTCCTTCCTAATCTTTTATTTGAAGTCATGTGGAATATCATTATCTTAATTATGTCATTATTTTCTCTTCAAGTTACATGTGATATACATTTTAGTTGTTGCTGTTGTTAAAAGTCCACATCACTTGAAGACTGGTGACATAAAGATTGTTTGTTTTCTGGAATTCTGAAATTAAGTGTTTTTGTTATTCCATACATTTAAAAAGAAATGGGCACATGGCTGAGTGGTTAGAATGTTTGCTTTCTGACCATGAGACACAGGTTCAAATCTTACTATTGTCAATTTGTCAGGAAGGTAACTTCTTGATGTTATTGATATCAAGAAGATAATCCTAGCATGTGGCACCTTTGGAAAGTGCTTGAAAACCATACCACATGTTGACCCAAGCCTTGTGATTGAAATTGGCTAGATAGAAGTATTTGGAAGCTGTTAATGGTTGTGCTAGCATGAAGTTACAAGTCATCGTGACTGAGGGTTTGAGAGCACTGGCCTTGTTCAGACTGCTGATACACCTGATAATGCGCTCTCCCAGAAACTGTAACTAAGGTCCACTCAAAATAGTTGCAGTATAAACCACAGGTGGGCTGTGTGGGTGTTGAACAAAGACAAATGTGCCTGGGCAGGTGTCTGCAAAAGGGATTGGCTAGCTGCCCTAGTAACAGGCATCCTCAACCATTATATATATATGATACAATATAGCTTTAAGGTATGCTATATTTATTGTTTAAAGTGCTTAATATCAGGGATAGAGCAGATGCAAATATAGAAATGGACATTGACGTCAACACCAAGAGGTGACAGTTTTTTGATGTTAAACACAATCTTCAGGTCATGACGATTGCATTTAGCATGAAACAGACTGTCACCTCTGGGTATGAATTTATATATATATATATATATATATATGTAGAAATTTAAAAATAAAAAACAAATCACACCAAAAATATCATGGAAAATAAGGAAAAGAACATCACGCTACAACAATCAATCCCAAAACTGTAAACTCTACCTGGAGGGAAAAAAATACTCATAATTACCTTCCCAGATTAAAACAAACTACTAAATAAATGATTAGAGCTCATCTCAAAATACAGACATGAAAACAAATTCTGACTATGTTACTTAAAAATCAAAAACTTTAGATAAACAAGAATAAATGAAAATAAATAAAACAAATTAATCCAAATAAATAATTAAGTAAATAAACTAAGTAAATAATAAACAAATTAACAAACCACATCCCCCAAAATAACCATTAGAATAATATAATAGACTACCCACAGTATTACTGACTTGTATATATAAAAAATTAAGCAAAAACACAATGCACATCGCCTGATGATTGCATTTAGCATGAATCAGACTGTCAACTCTGGGTGTTGACTTCAATGTCCACTTTTATATTTACATATGCTCTATTCCTGGTATTGAGCACTTTAACCTACAAATATAGCAGAGCTTAAAACTATATTTTATTATATATATATTATCTTCAATTTTGCTATTATTAAAACATTGGTGGTTGTTCATTCTTCAGCCATTTTATTATTTAATTTTAAATGAAGTTTGAAGATAAAATATTTTAATGACTGTATTTGTTTTCCAGACTATTATCATTGTTACTTTTATGATACCATTCCTGCTGATTCATTCTTCGTCTATTTTAGCATTGTCTAAAGTTTATGATAGATGAGTTGTCATGGTGGTAACTTCATAGTTTCAACCTGGGCAGACAATCCCAGCATGCAGCACTGTTGCAAATAATTTTTTACAGCCTATTTTTATGCAAATCATGTTAAAAATATATTTTTCTATTCTTCAAAGGGACTCCCTTTTGGGTCAGTTTCTATTTCCTGGTATTTTTTGTAATTTGACAATGGTCAGGTCCCAAGGTTTCTAAATTAAAGAGGAAAACTTGTAGTAGCTTTGATATTTCTTTCCTTGAATAACATTTTTCAGTTACTACAATCTGAAATCTTACACCATTTATGTTGAATCTTGCCATAAAAATTAATTTGTCTTCCAGGCTTATCAGAAAGTTCTCTTTCTACACTTGACACTTGAAGCTACAACTGAGGTAAACAGTTCTCTTATTTGGTCTAGACTTGGTTACATTCTTCTCTCTCATGGACTAGACAACACTTGAACCCATAACTTAGGTAAAGAGTTCTCTCTTTTACACTAGACTTCATGATTGAACCCATAACTTGGTTAAACAGTTCTCTCTTTTGGACTAAATTTGACACTTGAAACAATAGCTAGGTTAAAAAGTTTTCTCTTTTGGACTAAACTACATTCTTGAACCCATAACTTGAGTAATAATTTATCTCTTGTGCACCAGATTTGACAATTGAACCAATAACTTCATTAGACAGTTCTCTCTCTCTTAGACTAGACTTTACACTGAAACCCATAACTTGATTAAACTGGTGCCTTTGTTGAAGGTATGAGAAGGAAAAGTCAAATGTACAAATTACTTTCAAATAAATATACCTAGGGGAAGCAGAATAAATGGCTGTTAAATTTTTTGTGTTGAAAACAACTAAATAAAAAAGGTACAGTTAAAAATGTGTGAAACAAACTGTCTAACCCAATTCTTTTCAAGTACGTTAACCTCTGAGATTGTCCATAACTGGCCAGAACAATCCATTCTTCTTTTGTGAAGTTTGCATCTTGAAAGATTAATATTTCTACTTGGGTGCACTGCATACACATTGAATAGAACTAGAAGCTCTTTACCTTGGCTGATAAAGGATATTGAACCCAACTTGTACACAAGTGGCTCTATTGAAGATTATATACCGAGAAGTGGCTGTTGTTTGTGTTTTTAACGGTGTCAGGAGTTTCTTATTGTACAATAGCTGTTCAAACCACCACTGATTTTTGCCTGACATCGAATGAGAAATCCTCGTGTTGGTTTGTTGTTCCTGTTAGCAATCAGATTATGCCTGGTGTTCTGGTCAGAGATTTTGCATTTTTTTTTTATTGGGATCAAATTTTTGTTGAGTATTGTGATAGCATGCTGCATTATTTTATTGTTCCGCATAATTAAATTAGTTACTACTTAATTAAAGTTAATTTGACTCATAAAAAATCTGCACTGTTTCATATTGACAAGGTTTCAAATTAAATGTGCCCATTGATTATACAATTGTTTCATTATTTTCTTTAGCTTTTTCCTGTGTAAAATGAAATAAACATTTTTAGCTACAGGATAAAAAATAATGAGTAAACACTGAATTATGTCAGTCTTACAAAAACCTTGATGATAAGATGAAGAACAAATAGGAAATGTTTATCAATCTAAAATCCTTCTTTTTTTTATTAAAGCCTCATCAGAAAATGAGATATGGAAAAAAGAAGAAAGAAATTCTGCTATAAAGGGTGTTTCATTAAGATGGATTATATATAAGAGTGTTTCATTAAGATGGATCAAATTTAGCAATAAATAAATCAGTGTTACTGGTGAAAATTTATTTATTTCTCTATTGGATCATGTTATTTAAGTCATGGCAATTATATGTGAAAAATAATATCACCCAAATGTCTGCCAAATCTGAAAAAAAAAGAAAAAAACATTGGATGCTTAAACTTAATTCACATTTAAAATCGGTTCAATTTATTGAAACACACTTTATTTACTTTTTTATTGTTTGATTTTCATTGGTTAATTAGGTTTTATATGCTTTTGGCTTGTTAAAAATGTTAGTATAATTTGTGGTGTTCTGAAGTCAAGGATTAATGATGTGCCCATGTGGTGTTCTGAAGTCAAGCATTAATGATGTGCCCATTCAAAGTTTGAAGAAATTAATGGACTCATGCCTACCTAAAAAACCATAAATATTGCTTCATATATGTAAGTGTATAATAATTCTAGTTTGTCTGTGTTGGATTCAGATGAAAATGTATATTTGTAAGTGTGTGTATATGTGCGTGTGTCTAGTAGATATTATGTCTGGTGGCTTTTCACATGTTGATTTAGGAATATTGTTACATACATACCTTTTGTCTTCGATAAACATATGATAGATTCTTTAAAAATGAATTCAATAAAGGTTGGTGATGTAATGTTTTTGATGTGTGTTTGAAGTTGGTAATATTTCTATTAGTAAGCCCTTTCAATGTAAAGATTTTTTTTTTTTTAATTAGGATGACATTTGTAAGAAATGTTTCTGAATTCAGTTTGTAGATTGTGTATTGTAAAAAGGCAGTACTTACTGACAGAAAGGACAATTTTGTATAATGTAAATATCTGGCTCAAATTTTTACTATAGAATTGCATTGAAAATTAGAAAGATAGTAACAAGAAATAATCCAAATGTTATTGTAAGAGTAGTGCTCAATTTTACTATAGGAATGCATAGCAAATAGAAAGAAATTGTCAGTGTTAAGGAATCAATGCAAATATTAATGACAGATTTGAGCCATTGACTGTATAATATAAATTCTTTTAAATGATTTCATGATAGAAATCAATAGAAAAAGTGAAAAGATTGAAGGGACTGAGTGGTCAAAAATGATTGCCAAATTATGACACAGAAATAAGTAGAATGAAAGATGCTTTTCAGAAATTGAGCTAAATATGAATATTATTTATTTAATATTTTACAAGTCTAAAGCATTACAAGGTTTGCCTTTCCTTTGATATTTCTAATATCCAGATAAGACAAACATATTGATGATAGTCTTTGCTAAAATTTTCTTCCTACAAATTTATAAAAAATTCCCTTTATTTTTGTAACATAAAAATTGATAGCTTTATATTTTCTTCTGCTTCCTTTTATCCAATAAAATGTCTTTGATGTGTTTCTGAAGAGTAAAGTGCTGTAAAATTATTTTGGAGATAATTTCCTTATATCTTGTGGTTTGAACTGAGCATCAATAGTTAACTGAATCTATCATTCAAAAAATTTAAGAGATTCATTTGATTCAAATAGGAAAAAAAAGGCATTGGTTTGTGAATTTGGTGATATAGTATTTGTGAGTTCAATCCTTGGGCTGGGCAGTATATACTTGAACTCAGTGAAAACAGGGAGAGCAATAACTAAGCAGAAGTAAAGTATTAGATAAGATATCTCTGGACATGGGTAGTGGAAGAAGAATGGTCTGCCCTCTTCAATTGAATAAAGGGTTCAGTTCAGAGTTCCCAATAAGTTACCTGGATGAATATATACCTGATGAAACCCAGGGGGTATAATGGCTGAAATTTTGGAGAACAGTAGTCTGTATTTAAAGAGTATAAATAATCTTTTTCTTTGTTAGTTCACTTAATTCACTGGTTAATATTAGTCATATTGACTGAACATGATTGAAAATTTCTGATCCAAATTCACCTCCGAGATATGCCAGTCTATGGACATATTGATCCACATGTTTTTAAGACTTGATAATTTATATTAGCAAAGTTAAGAAAAATATTGCTTAGTGGTAAATTTTGGGTTTTGTGCAGTGAATTCATCACAACTTTGTTTTTTCTAAAAAATATTTGTAAAATTATACATAAATAAAAACAGTTTCTGATATCATCATTATAAAAATTTAATTTTTTTCTTTTATTTTAGGTAAGTGATGAAATCTATTTGACATTTTCAATAGCCACCTGGTCCCAGATATTTTTCCAAGGTAATTGTATATTTTTTATTCATTGATTTGAAAACAATGACTGAATGTTTTTGAAAGATAACTATTAATGAAGATAAAATAATTTATTTTTTGTTCTATTTAATTTTGATCAAAATATCCAGAGTTTGTTTCACAAAATTTTTATCTATCATCGCAATAACATGAGAAAAAATAATAAAATATGTGTGTAGTACATATGCACACATGAAGTATGAAACAAAAATTCTGTTAACTGGTTTTAAATTGATGTTCTCACAAAAACTTATGGGAAATAAGGTTCTTTATTATAGAATGATTTTGTCAGTTATATGAATTGTTTTAAAAACATATAAATATGGCAGAAACTTCAAAGATATTTAATGAAAATGGCAAGAATGCCCCTTCTTGGACTAACCTTTTCTTCTGATATGAAGTGGAAAGATTATATTGAATCAATTGCCTGATCTACTGCTAGGAAAGTTGGTTCCTGTTTTGAGCTAAACAATTCTTCTCTTGAGAAATGTATCTTGCATATTTATAAGTCTACCATTCACCCTTTCTTTGAATATTGCTGCCACATCAGCTCTGGCACTCCTGCTATATATTTAGAGATTCTTGATAACCCAAAGACAAATCTGCAATATTATTTATTCTGACCTGGCATCTTGGCTTCTTGGACTAACCTTTTCTTCTGATATGAAGTGGAAATATTATATTGAATTAATTTCAAGGTCTGCTGCTAGGAAAGTTGGTTCCTGTGTTGAGTTAAACAATTCTTCTCCTGAGGAATCTATCTTACATATTAAAAAGTCTTCCATTCACACTCTGCAATGTTATTTATTCTGAGCTGGCATCTCTCCTTCAGTCACTTTCCCACCACCATTATGTAGTTTCCTTGTACCTTTTCTATAAATATTTTCATGGCAAGTGTTCTGATAAAATTTCCTCTATGGTAGCTAGACTTTATGAATTTTAGTGCCGTACTAGATTGGAAACAAGATTTCATCATTTTATAGTTGAAATGGCTAGATGTAACCATAACTACCATGCTAATTGTTTCACACTTCTTGATTGTGGAACTCTCTTCTGAATTCTTGTTTTCCAGTCAACTTTGATCTTCAAAAATTTAAATGTAATGTCAATTGTTATTTTCTGTCTTCTTAATTCCTGTTACTTTATTTTTATCTCTCTTTAATAATTTTTTCACATATTTTCTAACATTCATTAACCTCTTGCAGCTTAGTGGCTTTATTGCCCCTTGTTTGGAGTGAACTAATTAAAAAGAAAAAGAAAGGTGTAACTATCAATTACAAGAAGAAGAAGGGATCAAGATGATGAAAATGTGATAGGGAAATCCAGTGGTAAATAAGGATAGTGAAAAATGCCTTCCAAAAGCTAAACAAAGTATAAAGAAACAGGAAAACTTTCTTAGATAAAGAGAAAAGCATTCTGAACTGCAATGTAATATCAGTCCTTCTGTATAACAGTGAATGATGGATAATTTCCTCACTGATGAAGAAGAGACTTGAAGCAACAGACATACGTTTCTACAGAAAGATACTGAGAATATCATGGATGGAGTATATAAACAAGGAGATTTCTGGGACAGAATGAGGAAAGATGGCTTAGACATTTTGAAGGCAAAAGCGGGCAGGGAAACAGAGAATAACCTATCCAACATGTGGTGTAAATAAATGGCAGAACAAGGATGTATAGTAAGGAGACAGACATTACTAAGAGCTACAAAGGGTATGAAATTATGGAGAGCCATGGCCAGCTATATCCTTAAAAGAAAAAGAATTGAAAGTAACTACTACTTCTATGTTGCATCTCCCTTTTGAATGTGGGTGATCATGCCTCTCCACAACATCATATACTTTGTCTTTTACTCTTAGGAAAATATAATGCTTTTACATCAGGCAGACATGTGAGTATTATTAAATTTATTCACTTTAAACCACCACAACTACAGAAACTAGTTTGTCATGACAGCTGTCAAAGCAGCAATAAGTCTGGCCAGTGCTAGCTGTTGTTCGCTCTTTGTTTCTGTATATGTATATTAGAATAGTACCTGTCAAAAATTATAGGATTATTTGTATATGGTTTTAAATCTCTGCTAAGGATCAGAATGGATTATCTTTGCACTCTGCCTAGATTTCCCAGCCATCTATCATAGGTGTCACTTGGTGGCCATCTGTCCAGAACCAGTTGAGTACTTTAGTGGATTTGCCTAAGTTAGTATTTGCAAGTTAATTTTGCCATGTTGGTCAGGCGGCAGAACACTAGTGTAGTGGATATGTCACTTGTCTGCTTGTCTCCAGGTCAGGAAAAATTGTCCAACATTTGGATAATTTTTATTATACTGTTCCTTGACCTAAGCTTTCGGCTCACATGAGCCATCTTCAGAGAAGTTATATGGGCATTTAAGCAAAGATATTCACCATCAAAGATGATATTCTGTTATGCTGATATAAAAGATTGCTATGCAACGTTAACAGTCGCAGAATAGCAGATGCATGTCATAAATTCATGATGCGGTTCTTTGACATCTTACCATGCGAGATAGCAAAATATTAACAACAGAACCATATGTCTAGATGCAATGTAATGTGTTGTGACTAGTTTGAAATGTAATTTTGTTGAGTGTGGGTTTCTTTGTTTTAATGTCGATGGCATTCAATATCTGAAGGTTGTTAATACTGTGTGTACATGTGAGTATTGTTGAGATATCAACTAATATCTGTTTAATATTGTGTACATGGCTATGTTTTGCTAAGAAATATTGTTTAATAGAACTAAGATCAGAAAAGTGACAGGTAAGTCTACATGAGAGTGTGGGTGTAGTAAAACCAATATATGTAGCGGGCTTATTATTGGTATAAGAGATACAATCTCTAAACAGGAATGTAAATTGATACACTATATTAGTTTTTTGTAGAGGATTTAGTTGTATGGTTGTAAGGTTATTAGAGGCTATGAGATCAATTGTTTAAAATTTTTAATAATATATGATGAATTTAACTTGTTAAACCCATCAATTATAATAAACATATTTATTTATTATGTTTTTGAAAGTTTATTGAGATACATTGTTGATCACTGATGGAATTAGGAAATCCATTATTAACAAGTGTTTGTTTAATGTTATATAATTCTTTATCGATTATGGTTTAGTAAGAAGATATTACTTGTGTGTGTTGGATTTTTTATAACAGCTAACTTATATCGTTGGGGCATTCACTATAATAATTAAGAAGTCACGAATTAATGCTGGTGAGTTTCCTATATAGAGAAATAGTAAATTTATGTCTGCTGGAATCAATAAATACATCAAGGAATGGAATTTTATTATTAATATTAAGTTCTAATGTAAATTTGAGGATGGAGTGACTTTCAAGTTTGTTTTTAAGTTGTGTAATTTGAGAAATATTTTTAGCTAAAATGAAAATTTCATCTATATATCTTACATATATAGGGGGTTTATTAGTGTCATTAAGTATTTTGTTTTCTAATTATGCCATAAAATAATTAGAAAAAAGAGGGCATTATGAATTTACAACCTGTGTCTGTGATTTCACAACCATTATCAGTGCATAGCAATCTTCTATGTCAACATAACAGAATATCATCTTTGATGGTGAATATCTTTGCTTAAATGTCCATATAACTAACCTGAAGATGGCTCATGTGAGCCAAAAGTTTAAATCAAGGAACAGCATAAAAAATATCCAAATGTTGGACAATTTTTCTCTTTATTTTCTCCCAAAATTAAAGCAAATATTCAAAGTTTACAATGGCCCATAATCAAACATAACAGACATTCATTGTCTGTTATATTTAACAATATATGTTTGAATAATGATCTGTTGCCCCAATACACTATATATATATATATATATATATATATATATATATATATATATATATATATATATATTATATATATATATATAATCTAAAATAATCCTAAGGAGCCAGGCAAACCTATTGAGGTTTCACCTAAACGGATCTTCAAGTTAAAGCTTGGGTTTTCTTTTCTTTGGACTTGGAGCTTAAACACTTGACGATTGTTTTCGCCTTGTTTTAATGTTCTTGGTTCTTTCTTTTTTATTTTCCATTTTTCCTTGGGTACCAATTTGTTCTACTGTAAGTTTAGCTATCACAGGTTTTTCCAAATGAATACCACTATATATATATAGTGTGTGCAGTGGCATAGAGTAGTTTGAGTACTAGGGGCAATTTAAACTATTGTGCCACCTCCTGAAGCACAGGCTGCTATTAATTCTTGTTTCATATTTATTTTATAAACCTAATTAATTTTTTTGCAGTCCTAAAAATTTAGTGTACAGGGCAATCACTCATCTGGCCCCACCCTTGCTGCACCACTGAGTCTGTGTGCAATTATATTGCTTAACTTTTTTATATGTACAGGGAAAGAAAATTCAGTATTGAAAAAGAGAGTTTGTATATATGAATAGTATATATATATAAAATTAATATTACATCATAACTGAAAATTCCATGTATTAACTAACTATATATATATATATATATATGTAGTCACATGGACGAGTGGTTAGAACATTAATTTTCTGATCATGAGAACTGGGTTCGAATCACGCTATAGTTGATTTGTCAGGAAGGAGACTTCCTGATGTTATCGAAGTGATTCAAAGTCGATCCCAGCATGCAGCACCTTTGGAAAGTGCCAGAAAACCATACCATGGGTTGTGATTGAAATTGGGTAGATGGAACTTTTGGGGTCTGTTGATAGCTGTGATAGCACAAAGCCACAAGTCATCGAGGCCGAGGGCTTGAGCATGCTGGCCTTGTTCAAATTGGGGATCACGCTAGATAACATGTTCTCTCCCAGAAACTGTAACTAAAGTCTTCTCAACATAGTTGCAGTATAACCCACAGGTGGGCTGTGTGAGTGTTGAGCAAACACAGATGTGCCTGAGCGAGCATCTCCAACAGGGATTGGCTAGTCACCCTAGTAGAATGCCACTAACTTGAATTCCAGCTACACCGAACATGTGAAGGCTCAGAATAAATGCTCATACTGATCGTAAAGACTTGAACTATATTCAGTTATTTCATCCCAAGGAAGGCAATAATGCCACTAAGATACAAGGGTCTAATGGGAGTAAAAGTGAATGAGAAAACTTTAGAAGGAAGCAGAAATCAAATCCTGAACAAGAAACCTCTACTCCTGTTCAAAAAAAATGTGAAGGAGTGTGAACCAGGCAATAGGCAAACCTATCTACTCCTATTTAATAAAAATAAATAGTAAATAAAATTTCAAAGTTTAGGCAGAGACACCTGAATTAGAGTTGAAATAGAATTTAGAAGGAAAGAGGAACCCAATTCTAAAGAGGAAACAAACTTCCAAAAAAAGTTAAGAAATACTTCTATGTGTAATGTCTCTTCAGACCATGGGTGATCATGGCTCTCCACAATTTCCTGTCCTTTGTAGCCTTTAATAAATTTTATAATTTTGTTATCTCTCTGAAACCCTGTTCTGCCATCCATTTACTCAAACTCACTAGGTAGGTAATTTTCTTCTGTAAATCATGTCTTCAATTTGTCCTTTGAGTTTCAACTTTTCCAAGCACTCTTTCCTCATTATAAGAAATTTCAACTATCTCCTTCTGATGCTAAGTGTAAGTATCCTTTTTATTTCCATTTTCTCTAAAAGTATTTCATTGTTTACATGTTCGGTCTATGGTATTCTAAGTATCCTTCTGTAGAACCACATTTCTGCTGGTCCAAGTCACTTCTTCATCTGCAAGATTATCCAGCATTCACTGTCATATCGGAGGGCTGATATTACGTAATAGTTCAGTACCCTTTTCTTTGTTTGTAAAATTTAAAATACATTGTTTGGCTTTTGGAATGTAGGTCTTGCTATCCAAATGTGCTGTTAAATTTCAGTGTTGCACTTTACATCCTCTGTCAAAACACTTCCCAGACATTTAATTTTTTTTTTTTTCAATTTCTAATTTGGATGTTACTTTTGTTAACAATCATCTAACTCTATCTTCTTTCAATTGATGTTTAGTCATTTCCCCTTACTTTTTTTGTTCAATTCCTACCATAGGAGATCATGTAGTTTCTTTTCTTTGTCTCTTATCAACACTTTGTTATCTTTATATCTTACATTATTAAGACTGTGATAGTCAATAAATGCTGGTATAACTTCAAAGTCTCTCAGAATCATCTCACTGTAGAAGTTGAATAAGTCTGGTGAGAAGACATATCATTGTCTTACACCTGTTTCTACTTTTGTATATTTACTGAATTCATTTTCTCTCCATATGCAGGCAGTTTGCTGCCAGTATACTTTCTGGATTATTTTAGTATCCATCCTAAATATACAGTGCTGTTCAATAAAAGTGACTCACCTGATTTTTTTTACTAAATGTTCTCATCTCTGCTGAAACAAAAGTTGAGCTAAATTCAAGGGATAAGTGATCTAAAATTCAAAGAAGAAACTTTGAAAGCTCTTTGAATTTATCAGTAAGTACTGTCAAGCATCTGTTCAGTATAATGTTCTGGGGATGCTTTTCTTTTCATGGAACTGGTTTCTTAAAACCTATTGAAAAGACCCTCAGGAGCGAGCAGTACAAGAGAATTTTAGAGTCTTGTCTGCTCCCTTCTGAAATAAGGGTTACTCACACAGATATATAATTATTTAACATACCTTTATTAACATTTATATACACACATGTTTTCAGCTTCGCGTACTGGCCTATTGTCCAGAGCAAGGCTCGGCGGAAGTAAACAAACCCTGTTATCATGTCCAAAGGGACGGCAGCAGCACTAGCAGTCACTAGCCCAAGGGATGTTACACCTTCTGCTGAAAGGGCGCAAATCGACCCCAAGCTCATTTTTATGCAGAATAATGCTCCCTGTCACAAATCAAAATTGATGAAGGAATACTTTGATGAGAAGCAGGTGAGTGTTATGACATGTCTACTCCAATCTCCTGAACTCAACCCTACAGAAAACTTATGAAGCATTATAAAGTACAGGCTCTCAAGAAAGCAGTTGAGCAACAAAGAGGATTTGATTGTGAATTTCATATCCAAATGGAATTCAATGAGATTTGCCAGAACCTAATCAAGTCAATGCCAAAAGGGGTTGAAAAGGTTATTCAAAATAAAGGAGAACCCATAGATTATTAAATATTTCGAACTATATTACCTATTATAAATAAATTATACCACTATTATTCTTTATTTAAAGCTGTTCAGTTATGTTTCTATTGATTACTAGTTTCAGGAAATAAGTGAGTCCCTTTTTTTTGTATAGAGTTTTTCCCTAAATCTCATTTATATCCAAAATTATAACTATCAATAGAATACCTTCGGGTGAGTAAACTTTTTCTACTAGGTGGTTATATTAGTAAGATTAAAAATTAGTTTGACCCCAAAAACAATAGGTGAAAAAATTTTTAAGTAAAAAAAGTCAGGTGAGTCACTTTTATCGAACAGCACTTTATCATGGTCATGTAGCAGTTCCAACAGTTTTTTGTGATGTATTTTATCAAATGCTTTTCACATACTGAAAAGGATATCTTCATTTTATTAGAGCTTTATAGATGAAAATTATTCCTTAAAATTAGCTCAATATCTCTAAAATAGTTTGTTATACTGAAAAGGATCTGCTTTTTTATAGATTTATACCTATTGAAAGAACAGTAAAATATCATCCCAATGATTGTTATACAAAAACATCTGATATCAATAGAAGTCTTTTTTTTTTACTGTTTTATTCCTACAAAAACTAGATAAAAAATTATTGTTTAAAATCAGCTCAATATTTCTAAAATAAATCTGATACTGAAAAAGATGTCCTTTTTTATCACTTTATACCCATTGAACTTAAATTTATTGCTTAGGATCTGCTCCATATTTCTAAAAAGAAAAAAACGTTCTGATATTAAATAGCTTTGGCTCCGATTTACTGGCATAGCATGCATTAAGTTATTTTATAGACTGATGCTTGCATTGAATCAGTATTTTAAGATATCTCACAAAGCCTCGGACTTTTACAAATTCCTCCTTGGAAAGCTTGTATCACTGCCTTTGACATGGAGAGATATCATTGAAAAGACTTTTTAGATAAGATGTTTTAGAATGCCAAAACATTTAGCTGTAGGCTGAAAGAAAAGAACAAAATCATTAACTTGATAAAATTTGTCAATGAAGTCAACTTGAGCTACTTTATTCAGTGAGTCTAATAGAGAAAAGTCAGTTTCAACACAAGGGATACTGCATAGTTGAATAAGAAGTACAATTGTTTAATAATGCCCTGTTTGTTTGATCATAGGCGATCATGACTCTCCACAGATTCCTTTAATTTATGATTTGTGAATTATTATGCATTCTTAGGAAAAATATTGGAGTGGTTTCCTGTTGCCTTTTTCATGCTTTGAATTCAGAGTTTTCCTTCACTTAGACTAGTTGTTCCCAAAGCTAGAGAGCCTTTGACCCTGCTTTTTAACCCAGAGCTGAGTTAGGGAGAGAGCCTTTTACTCTGCTTTTTAACCCAGAGCTGAGTTGGGGAGAGAGCCTTTGACCCTGCTTTTTGACCCAGAGCTGAGTTAGGGAGAGAGCCTTTTACCTTGCTTTTTAACCCAGAGCTGAGTGAGGGAGAGAGCCTTTTACCCTGCTTTTTAACCCAGAACTGAGTTTGGGAGAGAGCCTTTTACCTTGCTTTTTAACCCAGAGCTGAGTTGGGGAGAGAGCCTTTTACCCTGCTTTTTAACCCAGAGCTGAGTTGGGGAGAGAGCCTTTTACTCTGCTTTTTAACCCAGAGCTGAGCTGGGAAGAGAGCCTTTTACTCTGCTTTTTAAACTAGAGCTGAGTTGGGGAGAGAGCTTTTTACCCTGCTTTTTTAACCCAGAGCTGAGTTGGGAAGAGAGCCTTTTATCCTGCTTTTTAACCTAGAGCTGAGTTGGGGAGAGAGCCTTTTACCCTGCTTTTTAACCCAGAGCTGAGTGAGGAGAGAGTTGACCCTGCTTTTTAACCCAGAGCTGAGTTAGGGAGAGAGCCTTTACCTTGCTTTTTAACCCAGAGCTGAGTTGGGGAGAGAGCCTTTGACCCTGCTTTTTAACCCAGAGCTGAGTTAGGAGAGCCTCTTACCTTGCTTTTTTAACCCAGAGCTGAGTGAGGGAGAGAGCCTTTGACCCTGCTTTTTAACCCAGAGCTGAGTTGGGGAGAGAGCCTTTTACCTTGCTTTTTAACCCAGAGCTGAGTGAGGGAGAGAGCCTTTTACCCTGCTTTTTAACCCAGAGCTGAGTTGGGGAGAGAGCCTTTTACTCTGCTTTTTAACCCAGAGCTGAGTTGGGGAGAGAGCCTTTTACCATGCTTTTTAACCCAGAGCTGAGTTAGGGAGAGAGCCTTTGACCCTGCTTTTTAACCCAGAGCTGAGTTAGGGAGAGAGCCTTTTACCTTGCTTTTTAACACAGAGCTGAGTTGGGGAGAGAGCCTTTGACTCTGCTTTTTAACCCAGAGCTGAGTTAGGGAGAGAGCCTTTTACCTTGCTTTTTAACCCAGAGCTGAGTTGGGGAGAGAGCCTTTTACCTTGCTTTTTAACCCAGAGCTGAGCTGGGGAGAGTTGGATGTAGGTGATCATAGTTCTTTTCTTTATTATTTGTGAAATGACTTTTCAGTTCAGATTCGTCTTAGATGAGTTACCACCCAAAGCAAGAAATCCAGTCTACCCTGCTATTTAACACATAGCTGAATGGTAGAGAAACAAAAAACGGATTCATGCTGTTCCCAAGGGTAACACAAAATTGAACACAAAAGTCAAAGAGAAAAACAGGGCTCACAAGATCTAATTTCTGCACTGATAACTATTACACTACCCACCATCTTTCTTGTTCAATACTGTTTGTTAAAATATTAATATTACAAACATAATCTTTTCAACCTTTCTTCAATTTTTTCAGCAATAATAATAATAATAATAATAATAAAAATAATAATAAAATAAACACCAATTTGCAGTATTCCTTCACTGAAGAATGAAAAAAAATTATTCTTCACTTTCAATTCTAAAAAATAGTTTTAATTTGAGTATGAAATGTTCACCACATTTAGTTATTCATAAAGTGAATTTATAAAGATTTATTTTTAAAATAAAAAGTTCATATAATAACTCTTTGTTCTTCTCAATAAAATATAAGAGAGCGCTCTCTAGCTTCCATCAGCATGTCTGATGCTAGCCTCCAGGATAGAGACTCGTTGCACCTTCTTAGACTAACGTTCTCAGCTGATATGAAGTGGAAAGACTATATTGAATTCATTGCTACATCAGCTGCTAAAAAAGTTGGTTCATTTTGCCATGCAAGACAATTTTTTCTCTCCAGAATCATCATGCATATCTATAAGTCTCCCATTCATCTAGGCTTAGAATATTGCTGCCACATATGGTCTCGTGCCCCTGTTATTTATCTTGAAATCCTTGATAAAATCCAAAATAGAATCAGCAATATTATCGATCATGATCTGGTGGCTTGGATTCAGTTACTTTCCGAATGATATAAGGTTGCTTTCCCGTGCCTTTTCTATAAATACTTTCATGGTAATTGTTCGCATGAGCTCTTCACTATGGTACATAGACTTCTTGAATTTAAGCGCAGTACTAGATTATCAGTGGGATCTCATCAATTTACAGTTGAGCTGACTATATGTAGCTGTAAATTCTATACTAAAAGTTTCTTTTCTCACACTTGTGGCTTGTGGAATTCCCTTCTGTCTCTATGCTTTCCAACCAATTTTAATCTGCACAAATGTAAATGCAGTGTCCATTGCTATCTGCTGTCCTCCTAATGATTCTCTTCCCACTAATTATTAATGTTTCTGTTCCTAATTCTTTCACACTCTGTAATCCCCTTGTGTCTTAGTAGCTTTTCTGTCTTACATGGGGTGAAACTGATTAAAAAAAAGAGGAATGTTTCATTTAAATGATCTCTTTTAAATAAAACAATTTAAATACTGTCCTTGTTCTTTAATCTGATAAATGTATATCACAAGCAACTTGAAAGGAAATAAACATCAAATATTTGAGCCCAAACCTTCTTTATATTCACAATCTTCTTTTTGGTAAATGCATTCAAAATGAAGATCCAAGCCAAGTCAAAATCTTCAAAACTCAACTTAAATCATGTAAAACACATTGATTGGTTGATAAATTTTCCATATGCCCCCCAAAAATAACTTTTGGAGAAACTTGTACACCAGCTTTTCTAACCCATCTCTTTTCTAAAACATTTAACTTTCAACAGTATTATACTGTACCTATGTCCCAATCTGTATAAATACAGTAGAATTTACTGTATGTGGTAGTCATTTGGATTCACTATGGGATTCACTTGGATTTGCTTCTAGCTCACCAATAGCAGTTGATTACTTACTACATGCCACTGGCAAATCTTGTATGCTGTTCCTGTTATAAATATTATTGTTTCATTTCCAACCTCCATTTTGGTAACTTTTTCCTAGGTTACAACAAACAGTTTTGTGAGACAAGTAATAGATAAGGAAGAAACAATGATAGCTCAAACATCTTAAAGATTACTTTTCTTAAACAACAGGTCATCAGTACTACAACAGATGTTTACTTTTTAATGGTGCCTATGTACAAAAAATGACAAAGATGACCAAAATTTTTACATACTATCTTCTCTGTTTAACATATTTAACAAATCCTTCATTCAAAAGAAGTACAGTTTAAACAAAAGCAATGTAACATTCTTCTATTTATATAGATATTTCTTGAAACGAAAATATGAATGATTTCAACAATTCCTTGTTGAGGACCAGCACGTGCACAAAAAATGGTTTGCGTAACCTTTACATATAATTTAAAAATATCACTTTTTTGAACTTTGTCAGCTATTCTCTTTTAGCATTTACTAGCAGGAGAGCCTGGCGTTGCTCGGGGATGTAACAGTAAGAGATAGATCAAGTATCGACCATCATAAAGACTGAAAAATAAAATTGACAAAGATTATTGTTTAAGGTTGACGGACACGCATGTCTTAATTAGTTTTTTTTTGTTTTTTTTTTTTTTTATGAATTGGTCAAACCCAAACTCAAACAAAAACATTTTGAATCGTTATGAGTCTACCAATTGAATAGAATTTTATTATAAACAATTGTCTTGTAAATGGAATTTTTAAAGCATTCTGAATGTAAAAATAAAGAAAAAAGTGTGCAAGACAATAAGAAACACTACCTGCCAAAAAAAGTCTTGTTGAAATCAGTTGAAAAATGTAGGAAATCTGATCCCATATATAAATGAACACACACACACACAAACACACAAACAACCTGGGTTTTATTATCAGTATAACTCGATATGAGTTGTCCCCCTTTCATTCTGGCGACAGAATCATGTTCTATCATCTTTTCAAATTGATTTCGTGCAAAAACAATTGTGTTTTTCCAATTTTTGGCGCTGTCAGAATCACCGCAAGATAATTTTACACAGTCCTGTGAAGTTTTGTTGAAATCAGTTGAAAAATGTAGGAAATCCAATCCAATATATAAACGTACAGACACACACACACACACACACAATCTGCGTTTTTTACATAAAACAATTTATGAAAAAGTAAATATATTTTTAGACTTTATTGAGCACATGATCTTTCATTTCATTATTTCTTTCCCTTTTTGATATCTTTAAATTCTACAAGTTTTACACTTTTAATTTACCTGATTTCAATGTCATCTAAATGGGCAATTTCCCAGATATGTTATTGCAGGACTGGTGCAAGCGTCTCATACCTGAATCTATGATACATGACCCTCACCATTCTACTTACTCTCAATTTTGCATAAGATAGTATTCATATAAAATACAAATTTTATTGTAATCTAATTATGTACAATGATGAATCACGTGCAATATAGGTGAACAATTCAACTAGAAAATTTGCAAACAGATCTAAATATAAATATCATAACAGATCATTACAGTTTTGTCAACAATGTTTTGTAGTAATTTTTAACATTGGCTTCTTGTTAAAAAAAGTTGAATAATTTTAACACGTTCAACATTATGAAGAAGAAATAGTGAATTTTATATAGTGTTTTTTTTTTCAAAACTTAGCAAGAGCAAAAGGAATTAACAGACTTGGACAAAGAAAAAGACCCCAGAATGATGTCAAAATTTGTTAAAAATTTTCATTCTTTAATAGTCAGTTGTACTTAGTTTAATTTGTAATATCTATCAATGTAGGTAGAAAAAAAGCAAATGTTAATAAGATAATAGGGTGCAAAGGACTGTCTGAGTCCCCCTATCAAGCTTGGACACTACCTGTGTTCTTGTTCTGCTTTCAAACTAGTCTTAACATTATTTTGGACCAACATAATACAACGTATAAGTAGTTTTGTCACTTGTTGTTCACTTGTAAAATAATTTAAAGAAATAAAAGAAAATGTTTTGTGAAAACCTCTAGCATTAAGACTTGATTCAGATTCTTTCATAAAGGAAATATAAGTTTGATTTTTATTTTTATCTTATCATAATTATTTATCAAAAGGAAATGAGAAATGGCTTTTATAAGACAGTAATCATTTTTATCATTCAAAATGCCAGTAACTGAATTCAATGTAAATTATTTATGGGCAAAGTCAGAATAAAAAAAATAGACAAATATTTTGTCTGTTTTGTACCTGTCATTTTTCTTAAAAACAACTTTGTGAATTCAGATTAAATTTTGTTTCCTTTGTGAAGAGTCTTGAGGAAAAAATAACAATGATAACTGTTGTAGCATACCTATGGATGATAATGGGTATGTCCCCATTCACATAAATACAGTAGTAAATATTGTATGTATGTTGGTCACCAGTTGGAGATTTATGTTCGGCTATGCTGGTGAAACTCTGCCTTCAGGTAGAGAGGATTCCCAGAAGAGGCTATGTTGGAGGGAAGAGTTTCGTCTCAGGAAACAGCTACCTGACCCTTTTTTATATGGGGTCTACAGGGAATTTTTGGCTGAACATATAGGCTTGGATACCCAACATTTAATTCAACCTGGTGCTACATCTGACCATGTTGGGCAGTTGGTAGATATCCTGCAGTCAGAGATACATTGTGGAATTCACTTGACTCACCTCCAGCAGTTGACTACATCTATGTGCCACTGGCGAATCTTATATGTGCTGTTCTTGTCCTAAGTATTATCATAAATTACCAACCTTCATTTGATTATTCCATTTAGTAATCTTCCCTAGGTTACAAAAATAACTTAGTCTGTAAAAGGTTTAAGTGATTGGTACAATAAAATAAAACTTTGCGTTTCATTTTTATGTAAAAAGTGAATCAGAATTTAAATGCTTTCAGATAAGTTTAGGTATTCTTATTATCGAAACTGACAAAATCTCACAAAGGCAATTGTATTTCACAAGTTTTGCATAATATTATGAGTATTTTTTATCATTTTTGCATGATAACCACCCCTTACATTTTATAAAGTTATCAGCATTCAAGAATGCTAATAAAAGAATCCATGTTTTATCTGCAGAGTAAATAATCATTGAGATTCTTACCATTGGAATCATAAATTTTAGCACTTGTATTTTGGCATCAAGCATTTTCGAGAGAGGGACAGAGAAAGATAGAAAAGGAAAGAGTGTTTTGTCCTCCGAAGAGATTTTGGCACTATACACTGTGGCAAAATCACAATCTTTATTTCACAAGCAAAAATTTCAGTTTCCAGAGACCCAGTTTCTTATTAAAATCCAGCAAATTCAGAGCCAAGAATGTAAGATGGCCTTAATTGCCATTAAAATTATAATCATTTAGAGTAAAAAGAAAACCAAAATATACCAATTTCTGCAAAAACCATTTATTGCCATTACTTTCAGTGCCAAATTGTGGATCTGGAAAATGTCATAGACTTTATTTCTGCACTACTTTCAGTTAAGGAAGTCATTTGAGCGTACCAAAACCTATAATTATGCATTTCAGCATTATTTATTTATTTTTGTGACCATTTCCTACAGTTCTTTACTTCTAAAAACTAAGACAAGGAATAATCCTTCATTTGTCCAAAGATTCAGCTGGAAAGGATTTTCTGAGATTGTCCAATTTGTTTTTATAATCATTTTTTGTAACAGTTCAGTCATTCTGTTCTCATTGGAATTACCATTTAAGTTGGGCATTTTTTTCTCATCTTAATATTTTAATGAATTTCACAGGAAATGTTGATTTACTTCATGAGAATCAGAAATGGTCATTTATTTCCCATCAGGTTTAACTAGAAATGAAAGACAATTGGTTATTAATTGGTTATTAGTTCTGTTAGTTTCATTTTAAACTCGGTGACATTATCAGGATATGAGGAAAACATGGATACTGAAGAATAAGAAATTTTTAATGCTTTACAAAGAAATACATATGAATAATCAGAATGGGAAATTATTCTGAATTTGCATATATAATTAACATTTTTAACTTTAAATGTATGCAAAAGTGCCAAAATTAAATCTAAAATTCTCTAAATTAGAAATTGAATATATAGGAGAGAATTGTTTGTTTTTGAATAGAAAACACAGCAAAATTTTGCACACAGTTCTTCCATATATCTATCTATATCTATCTATCTATCTCTCCCTCTCTCTCTCTCTCTCTCTATATATATATATATATATATATATATATATATATATATATATATATATATATATATGATCGAAATAAAAGTATAAAACTTAATATTACGAGACATATTAAAAAAAAAAACGGGTGAAGCAACCAGTTTCGCTTCAACGGGAGATTTAAAATTAACACAGAAAAATGTACAATAAAAGGAAGTTGTAAAAAAAAAAAAAATATGCAAAAGGAACTAGAGACAAATGACAGCGAGTCCCAAACACCTATAGTTCCGCCATATGTGAACACCTATGAAAGAACAGAGATTGTGCAGCCAAATTTAGTGTTGACTGGTTCACCGTGTTGTCCTGGTCTCACTCCTTAATTAAATTTTGTACCTGCAAAATTATCTTTAAACATTTTAAACTCGGTGGCATTATCATGATATGAGGAAAACATGGATACTGAAAAATGAGAAATATGTAATGCTTTACAAAGAAATACATATAAATAATCAGAATGGGGAAACATTAAGGTTCACCCTGTACAAAGCCAGGGGGTGACTCAATGTAGGGAGTTCCATTAGTGGGTAGTTTATATGGATAAGAAGAGAAGATAACAGTTGAGTTTAGACTTGATCAGGTTAATATTGTAGTAATCAGGAAAACATCCTCTTGGGAGTGTGATACATTGGGCAATAGTTCGCAGGAAGAAGCTGTTTGAGTGGAACTTACTTCTCACCAATGGAATACAGAGAGAATGAGGGTGGTTTGTTACTATGTAAATAATATGGTGGATCCTAGCCCATGAAGGTCATACCTGGTGGAAGCAGGAGATGAGTTTGTTGAAGGACTTTCCATGGTTTTTGCGATAGAGCAATGAGAGGCTCACTACATCTCACCTGTGAGAGAGAGGTTGGAGTGCAGAAAATAATTCTTCTCACAAGAACTTAAAGACGCTTTTGAACTCTATCATGACTAGGAAGTAAGGTCTGGGTGGCTCCTGTCCAAATATGGCAACAGTACTCCATTTACAACTTGATCTCGGTCTTATAAAGTTAGAGGATAACCTGAGGAGTCAGGTTCTAACTGGAGTGACACAGGAAGCTGATCATTTTACCTGCATCTTTAGTAATAGATCATATATAAGAATTCCAGTTGAGGTTGGGTGTGAAATTGAGGCACAATATCCTCTCAAGGCATGGGGGCCACCTTAAGAGAGCATCCATTCATCATAGCTGGCAGTATTTTGGCATCTGATTGGTGGTGATGGAATGTAACCAGTTTGGTCTTAGAGGCATTTAATGTAACCAACCAGTTTTTTCCCCACTGGGACGTTAGTGTTAAATCAGAAGAGAGGTCAGCTGCCAATCTCTGTCCGTGAAGACTTTTAGAGGTGCAACCATTATCATACTATCCTACTAGTTCTGTATTTGCATATGCCATTCATATTTTAGTAATATAAAATGTACGTAAAAGTTCCCCAGACTTTAATTTCTGAAAACCATAGATTATATCTGCAGGAGAGAATTGTTTCCTTTTTGAATGGAAAACACTGCAAGATTTTGCACACACTTAATCTGGATATAATATATATATATATATATATATATATATATATATATATATATATATTGTCAGACAGACTGTTTCACTTTATCACGGCTCATCAGTTTGGCAAGACATCTGATTGCCTCAAACCAAAACCTGAATGAATTGGCATCAATCAGAGATTTTTTTCCTAAGCTATTGGCTCTCAGCAGAGAGGAAGGTGAATGTTTACATATTTATTTTGAATAAACATGCCAGTGACTCAGAGTACTTGATTTATAGAAGAACTTTGCATTATCAACAGTAGCCATCATTGTTTATTAATTCATGCTTTCTCTCTAAAATGCTCAACCGAAATTTATTTTTTCAGGGATGTATATATATTGTCATCCACAGACAGACTGTTTCGCTGTATCACAGCTTATCAGGGTGACTAGACATCTGATTGCCTCAAGCCAGGATCGAAACCTGACTGATATATATATATATATATATATATATATATATATATATATATATTTAGTCGTATGGGTATAAGTTCATGACCCAGTGTTTCAGTATCTGTCTATATTTCTGAGATAAGCTATTATGTACACTATTTATATTATTCAGACTATTATCCTCATCTTTGTTGCCTTATTTATCAAAATATTTCGGCCGTTGTACGCTCTGGCTTAAATGTTGTGATAAATATGACTTCAAAGATGAGGACAATTATCCGAATAATGTAAACTATGTACCCTGGGTTTCATGCTTGTTTGTCTGATAATTGCAAAAGTGTGAAACCCTGGGTGACAAACTTATATCCATACAACTGAATATGTTAGTTCTATCACTGATATTTGAGCACTTTCCAACAAGTACTGCACATATAAAATAATATATATATATATATATATATATATATATATATATATATATATAAATATAGATAACTAGACTCGTTTCAAAAAACCCTCAATTTTGATTTGCTAATCAAATCAATCTCGAGGGAAAAAAAGTTTTAAAAAAAAAAGAGCTACAAACATGAACTTCTGCCAACAAAAAATCGCACAGATGCAGGTCTGAAGCCCAAAGAAAAACCCCGATACGAGTAACAACTAACTAACAAAAAAGCTCAATACAACCGTAGAGCAGACTTAGATACTATCTAGGTATCTATATATATATATATATATATATATATATATATATATATATATATATATATATATATAGAGAGAGAGAGAGAGAGAGAGACATGTGTGTGTGTGTGCATGTCATGTCCTCCTAAATAACAAAACACACTACATAGTATTTTATATATTTTGTCATTCATTTACCCATCATGTATATAATTAAGTTAAGCATTGCATTTAGTGTTTTACATGTGTTTTACATGTAATTGTCAATCCCATTTCCACTGATGAAAGCAACAGTGAAGTTTAATGAACTTTCTCACACTGTAAACCTCATTTTTTTCTCTCTGTATGTAAATTCCCTTTTTCACACTCTTACATACAAGCGTTTGTTTGAATTCAGACATTTCCTTTTTTATATCTCAATTGCTTTGTTTAAACATAAAATTATTTTTATTTTGTTTATCTATGTATAGGTTGTATATAAGGTTGTATATATGTGAAAGGATAAATGTTTTTTATCAAAATTTGTTAGGGCTTTGATTGTGATCAAGAAAAAATGAGTAAAAATTAATTACAGTCTTCAGACATCAAAGGTTAAAGTGGATAAGGTACCCCAGGCAGCAGGAATTAAAGAGAAATTTTAACCAGCTTCTATTTGGTTCATTAAGAAAATCCTAGTTGGAAGGAAGGGAGATAAGCCTGCTGCTGCTGCTGCTTGGAAACATTCACTACGTTTGGGGAGGGTAAATAACTGAATTAGTTAACAGATTGATTATTTAAAGCCAATATTTTTAGATTGTAAGAATTATTTTAGAGATAATAATAATTTTTGGATAAAAGTTTTTTTTTAATTATCACATACCCAGAGGGAAAAGAGGTGGATTCAGTAAGAACCTGACTGGAATTTGAACTCAGCTCCCCATGTTCCAATTCCAAGCTGTTATTTATTAAACCACCTGCACATCCCAACTTACAGTACCTGGTATCAGTGGCAGCAAGAGTGGGGACAGCAGCACAAATGTGCCAGACTTCAAAACCTGAGGAGCCTCAAGAAAAAATATCTCAGAGAAAAGTAATGAAGACTCCAAATGATAGAGAGCTACGTATTGAAAATAATGGCTTCATTCCAGCTGTCACAGGTTTAGGAAGTTTGGCTGCTGTTTTTCCCAGATCCAACCTGTCCCAGTTATGGACAAATAGTTTACTTCCAAAACTGGGGTTAAAACACTATTAAAGTATAAATATTTTTATAGTAAAAATAGTAATGAAGGCACAGAGAAATAATAGTGGCTTGATTTGAAGAATCTAAGAATTCCAGTCAGATCCATTGTATTCACTTATATGCTAATACCCTTGGAAAAGGTATGAATCCTATTCTTCTCCCCCTATTTATGGGTAAATAGCAGGACAGACTGGACTCTATAGCCTTGGGTGGCAACCAGTCTAGGAGAAAGTAACTCTGAATTCAAAAACTGTATGTAGCCCTGGCATAGCACATACTATACAGTTAAAGAAAGGATTGTTTGCAGTGGCTTGATGATCCCGACTGCAGTCAAATGATGAATAAATTAATTGTTATAATGAACTTTAAACTTTGGTATCTAGATTTTATGAATTTAAGTGCAGTATTTGATTGGTGGCAGGAACTCATTATTTTACAGATGAAATGGCTAGATGGAACCTTAAGTTATATGGTAACAGTTTCTTTTCTCGCATTTCTTGCTTGTGGAACTCTCTTCCATCTACTCGCTTTCCAGTCAATTTTGATCTTTAAGAATTTAAATTCAATATCAATTGTTATCTTCTATTTTAATTCCTATTCTTTTATTGTTCTCTTTCCTTTATAATGTTTTCTTTTTCTCATCTACTTTCACACATCTTAATTGTGCTTTAGTGGCTTTATTGCCTTCCTTCATGTGAAATGATTAAAAAATATTATTCTAAAAAAATTGCAAACAATATCAATTAAATTGATAATAGAGAGCATTAATTCATTAATTTTCAAGAAAACTCTGAAAATGCCTTTGAGAAATTAATGACAATTATCTTCTTGTGGGTCATTTGTGCAATGCAAAGCAACATACATGTGGTCCAGTTGGGCAGTGGAGTTGCCATTATGTTTATTTCAAGACAGTCACACAATATCAATATTTGAATATCTCTATTTCAAAGTTTGACATGTTTAACGTGTTTGACAATCAAATCTTATTTTTTTCTCCACTTGCTAATTTCAGTTTTCTATTTCTTCATGGAGTGTCAGTTATATCATGCTGTATATTGAAAACTGATTAATTATTCAAGGTATGGTCACTGGGTTTCATTGCATTCTCAGATCCACAAAATAACATGATTATCCTTTCCTATTTGTGACTGTCAGATTGTAAAAAAGAAAGAAATTTTCAGAAAACATTTAAGAATTCCCTTTTCTCATGAGTGTGTATATTCTCTGAAGTTATAACTTAACTTGAACAATTGACATTTTCTTTACACTATTGTCCACCCAATACAAGGCTCGTGAGCCATCCAAAGTAGAGGATTATTGAAAGAACTGCAGATTATAATATATTCTATACATAATGTAGGAAGAGATCAAAATTGTAACCAATAGGGAAGCATCTAGTTCTTGGGTAGAAGCTGTCCAAATGGAACTAACTTCTTAACCATTCCCATACAAGGAAACCATCATAAGACCCTCTAGACATGTGCTACAAAATCACAGACAAATAATAAAAAGATGCAATGATAACAGCAAAAATTGCAATATAAGCACTGGTAAAAAAGGATGCTAAAGGTTTATAATACCCAGAAATTCATACACAGATGTCCTCAAGGAGACATGGCACAGTGGATAAAGGTGTTAGTTAGATCCAGTGACAAGACCCAAAGAGTGTGAGTTCAATACCTGGTTAAGGCTCGTGAGCCATCCAAAGTAGAGGATTATTGAAAGAACTGCAGATTATAATATATTGAGGAGAATTAACTGGAGATAACTGATAACTGACATCCATTAAACATGGCACCTGGAACTAAAACAGTTTACCCCAGTGAGCGAAATAAAGGGTTCAGTTCGACATTCCAGTCACCTGAACAGTCAAAACTTTGTAATAAATATGTACATAATACCTCATCTCAGAAATATAGACAGATACTGAAATAATAAAAACTATCTCACTTGCATATTTTCAACACTTACCACAAAAATGTGTAGAATGTAAGGAAAAATAATGATATATAATCGCTTTTCAACACTTCCTCACAGCAAAGATTTAGAAGGAAACTTTCAACAGAATTTGAAAGTGATGTGAAATTTAATGGATTTGAGAATTTTAATTTCCTAAAAATTGTTTTAATAAAAAGATTCTATAAATTTCAACTAAAAGTAACGCTAAAAAAATTGTGAAAATAGCCATTTTCATACACCAATTATTTGGCATTCCTTGGCCAAATGTTTTGTGTTATTGTTGGTTGAAATTTATAAAATCCTTTTCTTAAAACAGTTATTGGGAAAATTAAATTTTTCAAGTTCATTATTATTATGCTTTCTAGTATTGATGGGATTTTATTTCTAAATCTTTTGTATTTGGCATGATGGAAAGTTAACAACTTAATTATATCTTTATTTTCCATTCTTACATGTGCTTCCCATTTCAGTTGTTGTTGTTCGAAGTGTTCAGCTGATCTGGCTTTTAATTTTGCTAAAGCTCTTTGTTTATGATTGTTATATAAGAATAAAATGTTGCTTCCAACACTTAAGTTTGAACATAGATTGCCACTGAGCAAACATAGGTGATCCCATTATTGAATTAAGTAGACCACATAGAGGAATTGCATATATGCAGGAAGTAGCTGATGACTGATGATCACCATTTTTAATCTATCTTCTATTACTATACGAACTGCTGTTCTCTACTCTATTCACTATGCTATTTCACTATTCAGATTACTATATGGGACTACTATTCAAGTGAGTATTATCTAACAAGTACTATTAGTGTGAGTGATATTCAAAGGCATCTGACACCAACATTACCACCTATGGATCCTAACTATTATAATCTATACACAGAGGAGTCTACTCGCACCATTTTGCCATGACAAAAAAAGCACATACTGAAATCTGTGCTAGCTTAATTTATTTACTTAGCCAGGAAGCTGTCATATGTTGACTCTTTTATTTTTCTTACTTCATAAATTTTTTTCTTTTCAATTACCATCACCATTTTTAATCTATCTCTATTCACTACACTGTTTCGCTATTCAGATTACTATATGGGATTACTATTCAAGTGAGTATTATCTAGCAAGTACTATTAGTGTGAGTGATATTCAAAGGCATCTGACACCAGCATTGTTCAATGGTGTACTATAGTTGTATCTGTGATTGCAAAGTCTCTACTACAATGAGCATTACAAAAGTGACAACAAGTATTCATTTGCATGACAAAAGTGTCAAACAAGTGTACGCTGAGATCACAAAAATGATTATGTAGCATTAGAACCTTCTTTCATCCTTTGCAGAAATTACAGCAATGGTATTAATTATATTTTTAGCTCTTTGGATAGTTTTGGGTACAACATCTTTATGGTAATTCCTTGTTATGTTTTCAATGGAAATCATTAGTATTATGGTAGGGGACATGTGTCACTGGGTGTCCGCAGCAAACCATAACTAACATTTTACTTAGACTATCTGCCATTAGTATATAAGATTGTTTTCAGATAAACTATCAACTGGTTCACTAAGCTTTTATAATCTTAAGAATTGGTTTGATGCCACTACTGCATATGATCCATTGTTAAACATGCTGGAGAAATGGTTATTCCTTATACTGCTCTAGAAAGACCCTGACTCCTTCTGCTATGCTTTATTTTCACAAGAGTCAACTCAGAGCAAAAATGTACTACTGGTCGCATATCTGGACTGGAGCTGCACAGTCTTCATTTTCTAACCTTGGAAATTGTTTACATGGCTTTGTAAAGAATGATTTATTTCCCACTTTTCAGTGACATGGCAAAAGTTCCACACTTCTTTAACCATTTCAGGTATTTATACCTAGGTCTAACCATTCTCACAGATTTGAATCACTCATGTTTCCTTCATATTCCATTTGTAAGAAGGAAGTGCCACTGAGACAGCTTTTTCTCAAGAACTGCTACTTTGATTGTAATCTTAACCTCTTCAAGCTTGAAATCGCTCATGATCTCACCTCTTTATCCACATAACCTTCATCTCCTTCTCTCCCCTCTTACATTCATACCACACATCTCATTCAGCAACCCTCTGCCATGACTGGCTCTTGAGCCTTGCATTGGTAAACGTCAGTAAAAAAAAAAAAATACATGTAAAGGAAATCTCTTATTTCATAAAAACCAAACAAAATTAGAAGTTAATATACCAACCAGATCATTTCAACAATACTAGATACACGATAATACTAGGGGATTAACTCACTACTCTTCTAAATAAATTCTGCTAACAACCGATAAATGGCATTGACAAAGCAGTTCATAAAAAAATGGTTACAGAATTTAATAATATGTTCATCTCTTAATTGCAGGATGCCTTAGGGATATGATATGTATCATTTCCCCATAGTGGAAACATTTTGGATGCCAGTAAATGTCACTTTGAACAAAATACAGAAAGTACAAAAGATACAATTCCATAGGTTACTAATAATGATATTAACTAACATATACGTCTTTTTAAGATGTAAGTCGCACATAATTTTTCATATAAAGTTTGCACACATGTAAATAATGTGGATGTGCATTAGTGTAATTGCTAGTGTCTTCGAATGAGAAATTGGAAAGTCAAATTCGAATTAAATATCGGGACAAACTAGTCCTAACAGCCTTGACTGGTATTCTCATCATCCATCTATAGAACCACATTTCTGTCACTTCAAGTCTCTTCTTCATCTGTGAGAAGATTGCCCACCATTCAATGCCATATAGGAGGATTGATATTACATAACAATTCAGCAGTCTTTGTATTGAAATTTTCATGTTTCTTTACATTAGCTTTTGGAATGCATCTTTTTGTATCCCAGTGCACCTTTGGCTTTCAGTGTCACACTTTCCTTCTTTGGTTAAAAAAAATCACTTCCTAGATATTTAAATTGTCATACTTTACTAACCACATTACCATCTATGGATCCAGGCAATTATAATCTATACACAGAGGAGTTTACTCACACCATTTTGCCATGACAAAAACAGCACATACTGTAATCTGTGCTAGCTTAATTTATTTACTTAGCCAGGAAGCTGTCATATGTTGACTCTTTTATTTTTCTTACTTCAACAATTTTTTTCCTTTCAATTACCTGCACTTCACCTAATGTGTGTACTTTTTTTTCCCAGATACTTCACCCTCCCTATTGGCTATGGTCTTCTAAGTTTTTTCAAATAGATAATCTGTTTGATATCATGAAGGAAATCTTGTATAATAACATACATTTTTCTCACATTAATTTCTAGGATTTTTTTATGGCAACTAGATGATATTAACACATGTATAATCAACTCCTGTATCCACTAAGACATTAGTGGCGTGATTTTAGAGGAAAATTATACTGAGAGGTGCCCAGTCCTGGGAACAGCTGCCTGAGGTGTCATCCTCTCATTGCACCAGAGAGAGGGAACAGTGCATGCACAGAGGCCAGCACAACTGATGGTTGCATGGGCTGTGGGCAATTTAAAAAAGACCTTGTGTCGCAACTTGTCTTAGTGGGGAGACAGAGTAAATACCTAGTGGTGTGATTTTAGAGTCTTTTATTTTTAATGTCAGATGTTTTTTGACATTTGGCTATCATGAAATGATCAGATACTGAATCACCAATTCTGTAGGAACTGACATCACAAGGACAAAATATTACTATAATCATCAGATATTTCATGCCATCCAATCAATGGACACCTGATAATTACCAGATGGTACCAGATCAAAACACTGTGTCAATAATAACATCTATAGAGGAAAAAGCATGTGAAAAGTGAAGAAACAAATAATCTCAAACACAGCTCTACAAATTTAAATACATTTTATTTTTGAAGTATTTGTTTTATTTCAATGTGAAAGAAATGAATTACAAATGTCATAAAACAAAGTCCCACAAAATTATTTTGTTTTTACAACACAACAGATTCAATTGTGTTAGTATGATAAAAAAAACAAAGAAATGTGTCTCCATAAGGAGAGTGTCATGTATTTATGTTGTTTAATAAATGCATGTAATTTTCCAGCAGTAACAGTAAGCAGTCAGTGTACAGGAGCTGTGTTATAACTATTATTAATATTTTTGTTTACAAAATCTCTGTTCACAAGTTTATTTATGTTGCTTAATTTACTTTAAAATTACAAAAGGTTACTTGATAAAATATGTGCTTAATTAATTATATGAAAGATGTGAGAATTCAGTTTGTACACAACAACAACGAACATAGATCAAAGATTTTATGGAAAAACTACACAATAAATATTTATAAGAAAAAATAGGCTTGAGGAAGCTAAAAATTTGATTTACTAAACTTAGAGTTTTATTAGTTAATAAATATTTTTCTCAATTTTTAAATATTTATTTTTAGGAGGAAAAATATTGTTAATCATTTGACTACTTAAAAAAAAAAATATATATATATATATATATATATATATATATATATATATATATATATATATATAAGTGAATGTAAAAATCTTGACTGGAATTTGAATTCATCTCTCTAATTTTACATTCTGAGCTACTATCCATTACACCATCTGCACATCCGCAAAAGCAATAACCATGTGTTTTCTCTGAAGCAGCAAACGCCATTACCATTGCTGATAGCATTTCACTCCAAGTTATAGCACAGAAATTAATTTCTTTATAAAAAAAAGGCTGTGGTTAATGATCACATATAATTGATTGACTTTATCATTAATTATTGCAGACTTATAACTAATTTGTTATTAACGAAGATGAAGGAATCGATCACCAAGTTTTTATTGCAGTAAGTGTTCTCAAATTCCATGAGAGCTTCTCATTAATCAGCAAGAATTATTGACTGATGAGAATTCTTTGGAACTTCACGATGCCATATTTTCTTTTCTTCTTATTTCGCATTCATTTTGCAACATGATGTATGAAAATTTGCATAATTCAAGTTGGACATTTTGCAATAAATCAAAAGTGAAAATTTTTGCCACTTCTGCTTGTTTCAATTTGATCATAATTAAAAGTTAGACGATGAGATGTGCTACAACGAGTAATTACTCAGAAAACTTTGAAAGGTTTTGTTTTTTTCTTGTAAATTTGGGTAAATGGTAATAGCATTATGCAACATGAAACTTAGGCGTTGGTATGTGAGCTATTCTTTTGAAAGGATTAAAACACTAGGGCATGATGGGAAGGAAAAAGAAACCAAGCAATTTGGATAGCTTCTTTTAATTCACCAACATCATTAGATTACATATTAATTCTTTTCTGCTCATTTTTTCAAATTTCTTGGCTTTTTATCACATTTCAGCCACTCTGCTCACCAGCCTTCTTTAGGTGTCTCTTGAAATTTGGTTTCATGCAAATGCTATTAACACTGATTTTGTGATATATGAAAGTCATGGGATCAGTACATGACTCAGTGCTGAAAAGGAGATCTACCGAAAATGTTATATGTGAGTAGAATTGCATCCCTGATGGAAAGTACAGTACTTAAACCTTTGTGATAAAAATAAAATACAAAAAGAAATTAATCCAAGTGAACCGATATACAATGATAATAAGAAATTAATCCAAGTGAACCGATATACAATGATAATAAGGCAAAATCTAAATATTCTGATAAAAATATCAAATTATTAACTATGAAATAACTATTATCCTTATCTTAATTGTTAGTATCGTGTTTGGGTCAGTTTGCCTTCTGGCCATCTTCACATGCTTTTTGATGCAGACAACCTTCAGGGAAAATTGAACTGAATCCTTTATTTAATCTATGAAACAGTAGTCAAGTGGATTAAAGCATTGATGAAATTGGTGATATAGTAATTGTTAGTTCAGTCACTGTGCTGAAGATTGTAGACTTGGAATCAATGGATACAGAGCCAGCCATAAGTGCACTGTAGGAACATGTTATATCCCTGGACAGTGGAATAATGGAGAATGGGAACAATCTCTTCTTTCTTTTTATGTGTTATGTACTTTCAGAACATAGGTGATCATGGCTCTCCACCTCCCTCTATCCCTTGCGTTCCTTCCCTCTGCTATCTCCCTCAGACCACATTCTGTCATCCATTAGCTCAAGCCTGCTAATGTCATGCATTCTTTCCCTCTATTCAACCCATGAGTATCAAATTCTTTGGGCCCTCTTTCCTCATTATGTGTCCCAGAAACTGCTGCTTCTTCTTCCTGATGTTAAGTATAAGCTTCCTCCTTCTTTGCATCCTCTCTAAGACTTCATTGTTGCTTACATGCTCAGTTCATGATATCCTTAGCCTCCGTCTGTAGAATCACATCTCCATCACTTTGAGTCTCTTCTCCATCTTTGAGGAAATCGTCCATCATTTGCTGCCATAAAGGACAGATGTCACGTAACAGCTCAGTATTCTTTTCTTTGTTACCAAACATGCCCTGAAGATTATCAACAAGTGCCTGAGACAGCCCAGAAGACAACAGCCAAAATGATGCGATAATAACAAAAAGAGGAGGACAATAGTCCAAGTGTAAATAATGATAACTCCTCACCCAAAAAGATTCAGACTAATTAAATAATTGAGTTATTTTTAAAAGTGGAAATTTGAAGACTTTAGCAAAATTAATTCCATATTTTAATTTATAATATATTATTCAGTAGAAATCTAATTTTATTTTGTTCATTTTCACTCTATTTAATCTTAATGGCAAGGACCCACCATGCCACTTACATTGCCGCAAACCACCCACATTCCCTCTGTATTCCATCGGTGAGAAAGAAGCTCCACTCAAACAGCTTCTTCCCGTGAACCACTGCTCTGTAGAACCAACTCCCAAGAGGATTATTGCCCAATCACTACAATTTTAACCTGTTCAAGTCTAGGTTTAACCATTACTTTCCTCTCCTATTAATATAAACTGCCTCCTAATGTAACCTTCTACCTTGATTGCCCACCCCCAGGCCTTGCACAGTGTGAAACTTACTGTAAAAATAAAATTCAAAGCAAATGCTGTAAGCCTTTTAACTGAGAAGTTGCTTCTCTTTTATGAGTTCAAAATGAGCCACAATCAAGACTTTTATATAGATGCCATACAAGGCATCAAACTCATTCAGGAATATCTAAACTGTCAGTTGAAAACAATCACTTTCTCAGATAAATGGTTAAAAATAGTATCAAATGAATGAAACTTTTAGCTCTTAGTGAAGACTATCCTTCTTCACACCTTGTAGACAAACATTATAAAGAACTGTACCAAATAACAGAAACCACATCACTAGAATACTTTCAACAACAACAACTAAAATGGAATTTGAAGAGAGAATAATGACATATTTAAGATGTTGACATTCCACACTACGTCAAACAAAATGTTTGGAAGGAAACCCCCATCAATACTGGAAGGATTGATAACAGCTACTGGTCTTGATAAACATATTTTCCTGAAAAAAATGTTTTAAGAGAAAGATTTAATAAATTTCAACAGATAGCAGTACAGCTTGGTTAATAAATGCTGAATGTTTCCTTATAAGGAAACGGCTAATATTACCATTACCATATGATAGTGATATTAATAGTGAACAATTTCTTCACAGGTGACGAAGAGACAAAGCAACAGAGATGTAAATAACAGTAATGTACTTGAGAAAGTTATTTTCCTAAAAAGAATTTTTTTAAGAGAATGATTTTATAAATTTCAACCAAAAATAGCAGTGGCTTTTGGCTTAATAAATAAAGAATATTTCCTTATAAAGAGAAGGCTAAAACATCAATGCTTAATAAAGAAAGGTCATATTTTAGGGATAAAACCAGCAATAAATAAAGATGACTTGAAGGCTATGATGGAAAATGACTTAGAAACAACACTCAGAAAATGGCAGTAGACTTCAATATATTGACTGGAGTCATTTCAAAACATTTAAATGTGATTGGTATAAAAGGAGTTGGATAAATATATTCAATTGGTATTTGATGAAGAATAGAAAATCAGATGTATGGAGGTTTGAATTAATTCCTTCCTTCCTAACTTTCTGTTTGAAGAAGTGTCAAATGTCAACAGCTTGATTATGTCAATTTATTTTCTTTGTATCAAAAAGTTAAGAGACAGAAGAATTTCATTAGAAACAAAAAAAAAAGTAATGAAATGTTACGTAATATCTGCCCTCTGGCATGGCAGAAAATGCTGGATAATCTCCTCAAAGCTGAGGAAGAGACTTGAAGCCACAGAAATATAGTGTTAATCTAAGTTAAGACTGTTGAGTTGTCTCCTCTTGTCTATAGATAAAAGGAAGTCTGTTTGGAGTGATCTCCTCTTTGTTTGTTGTTGTTGTAGTTTCCTTTGACAAGATGGCGGTTCAGTTGAGACTGGGTGTCTGTGGAAGGAGTAAATCATCATATGGTTCTACAGAAAGATGTTGAGACAAGCTTTTGGAGAAGACAAAGACAAAAAATAAACTTATACATAACATCAGGGAGTGGCAGTTGAAATTTCTGGGATATGAAAAATAGCAAGAAGGGGTTGGAAAATCTGATACTCACAGGACAGATTGAGGTAAAGACAGACAGATGAAAGATATAACATACTTGATGGGCTGGAGCAAATGGATGGTAGAACAGGGTTTGGGAGAAATAACAAAAAGATGAAAGAGCTACAAGGGGACAGGAAGAGGTTGAGGGCCATGATCACCTCTGTCCTGAAGAAACATTCCTCATAAAAGATGATTCATTTCACTGTTATCACTCTTTCCATTCTGATTCATATTTTATCTTAATTTTTTTCACCATTTAATATCAAAGAACTGTTTTTATTAGTATTCAATATAATAATACTGAAATTTATTACATGAATCATCATCAATTATTATTAATTTTTGGCAAATATTCTTCTTATCTGAATTTTAAGTAGTACAGTATTCTCTCCCTATATTGTGGTTCAACATTCACAGTCTCAGTTTGTCGCAGATTTTAGAAATATGCAATGTAAATTAATATCATAGTTCTCTTGGTATATCACAGATTTCTGTGTCTGATTGAAATTTGGCTTAGTCTTCCCAGATAATTTCATACATGCCACACTATTGGCTGATAGAGGAGATACAACTAATGAGAGCATGCTGTTCAGTAACCTGAGTACTGATTAGCTTAGTGATCACAGCCTCAGTTCCTATCCTAGCTTTCGTCATCCAATGCCACTACGATATCGCCCAAATGTTCTGCATCTTCTAAGCATTCTGGCAGTGAATCCAAGTGCCAGAGGTAGATACTTACTATAATGGAGAAGATGAAATTCCTCAATATGCAGAAAGAAGAGAGAAGCTATACAGCTGTTAGCTACCATTATGGCATCAGTGAATCCAGCATTTGCTACATCAAGAAGGGTTTTAAAATGTTTAAAAAATGCTTAAGAGTGTAGAAAAGGTTTATAAGAGTGTGTGGAAGCTTTATAAAAGCTTTAACATATAAAAATATTAGAAAATATACATTACAATACCCTGACGAATTGTGTTTCTACTTTGCAAATTTTCACCTATCGCAGGGGCTTCTGGAACATAACGCCCATGATAACCAAGGGATTACTCTACTGTTGTTGGAAGTATTTCATATAATAGTACTGAACTTTTGTAGAGCAAAAAACTATTTGTGACTTATATTTCTTTCATCTAAGTTTCAGTTTTATTGCAAATTTACATCATCATTTTCTGATCATTAGTAAGCAGTGGTGACAAATAATGAACTTATATCCCTTATCTTTGTGAAAATGTTTTTTCATGCCAGCTGCCTTACCAGTTATGCTAACTCTGGATAGTTATCTAAATCTAACCATACAGCAATATTCTTTATTTCTTCAAACACAAGCACACTGCAGTAATTTTGTTTGCATTATAATCATTGTACCAGAATTTGAATTTTCTAGATAAAACAGTAAAAATTATTATTATTATTATTATTATAAAAATGGTTTAATACATTATAGTTTTTTTCAAAATGACCAATCAATGCACAAAAATGGGATGCTGTTGTCGACAGACTTTTCTTCGGAGAATGTTGTCTGATTTCCCACATAGTGGATGGTTTTTCATGTAGCTGCTTAGAGCGACACTGGGATGATTTACTTTTCCATAACTAAGGCTTCTGAAAATATCTTGAGAGAAAGTATTCTGACTGTATACTTTTCAACAGCTTTTCTCTGGCAACCTTTCTGCTTTGGTCTGAACAGGATCTATGTAGGCATGTTGCCAACCAGCTGGATCATTTTCCTTCTATATGTGTACCTTTGATTCTTTTTTCATTTTGAAGCTCTGACCATGTTCATTTACTTTTTCATTTTTGTTAATTGTTTAGTTTAGTTTATTCCTTATGCACACACACACACATATATATAATACCAATTGATAATTGGTAGGGATAATTCAAGGAGGACATTAATCCAAAGAGAACTCAATGTAAGTTATGGAGCAATATAATAATAAGTAAAGACAGTCCTTATAAATCCTATGATTTTATGAATATATTTAAATATATTCATAAAAATAAATTATAACCAAAATGAATTTTTGAGGATTGTCTTTACTTATCTATCTATCTATCTATCTATCTATATATATATATATATATATATATATATATATATATATATATAGGTTGGGTGTAACAGCAAAAACTGTCCAACTGTTAGATTAAAAGATTTGAACCAGTGTATCATAGAAATGATTAAAGATATCTTACTGGAATTCTCTGAGGATTTTATAACACTATTGGACTCTACTTTGAACAATAAGAATGTATTTAGCTCTAAGTTAAAATGATGATCCCACTTTCACTGATGTGACCTCCTGATCCAGTTTTCCTCTCTACTGTTCCATCTTTTTTAAACTTATTCACCATTCTCTTGATGATTCTTGAATGGCCTTTGAAGATAGAAGACAGTGTATGAATGTTCGTACAATTACTGAAGGCCTGAATGATCTTTTTCCTTTCACCATTGCTCAATTGGGAAGACAGTGGGGTTGAAACAAAATGATTTTAACCTGTTCTATTTCTAGCTGAATAACTCAAAGGGTTTTTCAGTGTTTCTTATGACAAATGGTGTGAAGATGGCCAAACGTCTTACCTGAAACCTGGGAAAAATAAACTCAATTATTTTAGTGTATTTAGCTATTAAACATTTTTTGGGATGGACAATTATCACATGCTGTTACATGATTTGGACAATTTTGCTGTTACACCTGTACATGTGTATATATATATATATATATATATATATATATATATATATTATAAATTAATTGATTTAAAATATGTTTTTTTTTTCACTACACAGTTCAACCATGTTTCAAAAATAGAAGCTAAAACCCCGAATTTAATTTTGCAATTAAATTAAAAGCATTAGTTCCATTTCATCTTCAAGCGAATTTTGAGTAACTTTTAAAATTACTGGGTTTTTAAAGACACAGCTAAAATCACGTTTCCATGGTTACAGAATATTCTACTTAAATTGAACAAGGGATGTCTAGATTTTCCTTATGTCAGTATCATTGTATCAGTTATTAGCTACGATTTGGTAAGGGGTAGGGATGTATTTTACAATGAAACCTGACATCAGTTGAATGGATATCGTCTGTAAATGCTCTGTAAATTTACATTGAGCACTATTTTGTAAAAATAAAAATATCTATAAGAACACCGGATTTTATATCTTACTGTTCTTTCTTTTTATTTATATGCATATATATATATATATATATATATATATATATATATATATGTATATAAGATAAATTGCCTGTAATGCCATACAAAATCAATAAGTAAGATTTCTAGAAGCCTAAAACCTGCATTTATGAACACAAAAGAGACTTCTCTTGGAATAAGACATTCAAATCCTTAGTAATAAGAAGAAATAAAACAGGACATAAAAGTCCCACAGTAGTCAATAGATGAACACATCCCATTATGAAAAAATTGCAGGTATGATTGTTAGACTTTGGCCATAAGATATTATCAAAGAATTTATGAGTTGAACAATGATGTCTGTAGACAATCAACTTATATTCTAATTCTCCCCAGAAACACAAAAACTGTCCAAACAAAAGAAAAATATTAAAATTTATCAGAATGGAAATTTTATTTAACTTCAAAACAAATTTGTATAAATGAAAATTGACTGCCCCAGAACACCCAACATTTTATATATATATATATATATATATATATATATATATACATATATAGGTAACTATACTCATTTCGAAAAACCCTCGAATTTTTGATTTGCCAATAATCAAACCAATCTCGATGGAACAAAAAGGTTTTAAAAAAAGAGAGAGCTAGAAACATGAAAGTCTGTCAAAAAAAATCGCACAGATACAGGTTTGAAGCTCAAAGAAAAAACCCCAATACGAGTAAACAACTAACTAACAAAAGAGCTCAATACAACTGTAGAGCAGACCTAGATAAATTTAGTGAGCCAGACAAAACTACCTAGGTTTCACCTAAACGGATCGTCAGGGAAAGCCAGCTTTTCATTATTACTTACTGTCCCTGATGATCCGCTTAGGTGAAACCTAGGTAGGTTTGTCTGTCCTTAGTTTATATATATATATATATATATATATATATATATATATATATATATATATAATACCTGTTCCTCCTGCCTTCAGTATATTCTGGGAGTATCAGTTTCTCTAAGCCATCTTTCTTCATTATGTGCCCTATACATTTTAAAACTTTCTCTTTCTGATTCTAAGATTTTTTTGTTTCGATTTTTCTCAAAACTTTGACATTATTCACATATTCAGTTGACAGAATTCTCAACCTCTTATTGTAGACTTGTTGCCTTAAGTCTCTTCTTCATCTCTGACGTGTTGTCTTTCATTCACTTCAAATATAGGATGACCAATATTTCATAACAGTTCCACACTCATTTATTTATTTCTAATAATGTTTTCCTGTTTCTTAAGACTTTACTTATCTTTGGGGAGGCACCTTTCACTATTCCAGTGTACCATTGGATTTCAGAAAGAATATTAGAAAAGCACAAATCTTTCTTCTTGTGCTTTTGTATTCCATCCTGCCTTACTAGTATCTATTCTCTAGAGAAGAGACTTGAAGAAACAGAAATGTGGTACTACAGAAAGATGCTGAGGATACTATGTCCTGAACATGTGAGCAACAACAAAGGTTTAGAGAAAATGGAAACAAAAAGGAAATTAGACTTTTCAGGTAGATACAGTTGAAATTTCTTGGGGACATAATGAGGAAAGAAGGTTTATAAAATCTGATACTCATAAGACAGATGGAAGGTACAGATTGAACTTACTTAGTGAACTTGAGTAAATGGATGTTGGAACAAGGTTTAGGAAAAATAACAGAAAGACAAAATTTATTAAGAGCTACGAAGAAAAAGAAGTTTTGGATAACCATGATCGCCTATGTACTGAAGGGACACAACCAATGGAATAAGTTTTTCATCCATTTACAAAGGAGAAGATTGAGTATTTGTTCTGCTTTATCAATTTTCTTTCCCTCTCCATTTAAAGAACCTCATCCACCTGTGTGCGTATAGCATGTCAGAAAAAATTTGGGGTGTCATTCTCATGAGGGTTGGGACAATATAAGTAGGCTGAGGAAAGATATTAGCTATCAGCAGCATGCCTGTGTTTGCTGCTAAATCAGAAATTGTCACTGTCTTCACCCAGCAGCTGATGTATACATGTTGCAAGGGTCATCACCTGTTATATGCTGAAACATGTGTCAGGAATAATGGGGGAATATGATTTACAAATGTCAGAGTGGTTGTCGAGGATGTGACTGAGGGAGCATAATGGAAATAGTTTCTAGAAATTCTGTCCTGTCTTTATCCATTCATGTGTACGTGTGATAGTCAAGAGCAAAGCTCTAAGCGACATGCAGAGGTTCAAGTTCAAGAATATATGCTTTCTTTCTTCCAATCTATTTTTCTATTTTGCTTTTATATTTACTTATGAATGAATCTACCATTAAATCTGATCTCTGCATGTGTGGCAATCATTTATATGGACATCACTTTAGTGACACCTTGCTTGATATTTTACTAATGCATATTTGTACTAAAAGCAACGGTATTCTTTTTTATTAGATGAAATAATGTTAACCCTTTTAAATTAATTTTTGCCTTGTATTTACTTTCATTTTTATTTTATCTTATGAAATGAAGTATAGAGTGAAATTTTATTTTTATCAGATTTTATGCAAAAAATAAGAGATTGCACTATACATGGGTAATTTTTTGAAGAGGTTAAAAATCATGCATTTTTGGTGACTGGTTGTACTGTACACAGATAAATTTTTTCTGGAAGGGTCAAAATTAATGCACAAAATTCAGGAGTCACACTATACATGAAGTCAGTTTATACATGATTATATATGGTATAACTTTTCACTAGTATTTAATTTCATCTTACATTTCTTTCTGTTTTTGTTATACAAAGTATTGGCTACATTTATTTTTAATTTTTGACATACTTACTTTTATCTTAGTTTTTACTGAATTTTTATTAAAGGAATCATTATCATCCAATATTATTGATTCTGACTTGCATTTACATTTGTCTTAATTTCTATTAGATGAGGATTTGTTAACAATTGTTAATAATTATAGTATTTAATTTCATCTTATTTTTTACTCAATTTTTATTAAATGATTTTGATTGTTACTTACTTTCTTTTTTTATGTGAATTTGTTACTAATGAAGCATTGTCAGGCTTTATTATTAATTTTTGACTAGTATTTACTTTCCTCTTAATCTTTATTTTTTATTAGATAAAACATTGTAAACCATTATTATTATTATTATTATTAATAATAATAATAATAATAATAATAAAGATTGCAGTAGACTAATTGAAGGGATTCCTGGAAGTCCATTCCTCAAGGAGATACAAAAAATTGTTCTGACAAGTACAGCCCACACTTTACGAAGGGCTTTATCTATGTAATTTCTTTTTTTGTCAATGGGAAGTGTCATGCTGCCATTTCTAACCTCAGGTCCCTAGGTGGGACCCGGAAAGAAATGTGTAAATGCCAGAAATCAAAGAAAATAATAATAATAATAATAATAATATTAATAATTTTTAACAGTATTTACTTTCATATTAATTTTTACTTTATTTGTATTGGATGAATCATTGTGTAAACCATTATTATTAATTTTTCACTTGTATTTACTTTCAGAATAATTTTTTATGTTATTTTTTTCTTTTTCATATTAATATATAATTAATAATTTCTATTCTACAAACATTGTTAATTTGAACTGTTCTTTGAATTATGGTGTGAATTTCCCACCACAGAAACATAGTTTTCTTGTGACATTTTTATAATTATTTTTTCTTTTTGGTACCTCGACTTTACTAATTTAAGCACAGTACTAGATTGACAACTAGGTCTCGTCATTTTACAGTTAAAATGATTAAGTAACAATTTCTTCTCTTACACTTCTAACTTGTAGAACTTTCTTCCAACCTCTTTCTTTCCAGTCAAGTTTTAAAAATTCAAAATTTAAATGCAATGTCAATCATTATCTTCTATTTTCTTAAGTCTTGTTTTTATTGTTTTTTTCTCATATCTATTCTCTCTCAGTAACCTCTTGCATCTTAATGGCTTTCTATCCTTGCCTGAGTGGTCAATTATTAGAAAAAAGAAATTATCTTACAAACTAGAGCTGACATGTTTCTGTATACCTTGCTGTGTATTTGATTAATATGATCTTGTTCCACATAGCGATAAAATGACAAGGTTTTAATGACAGTTTCAAACAATTATTCATCAGTGACATTATCTTGTCTCAGAATTTGTTCTGATTTATAGAGGATTGGTATGCCCATAGAGTGAAGTTAGGTGATCACTATATCCAGTGAGTAGGGTGTTATGGATCAGAAAATCCATGATGAGAGGTTTGAGATTTGGATATTAATAGAAATATATAAAGAGATCATTATATCCAGATTTATAGGGATTTAAGGAGACTGGAATTTTGGATTAGTATATGTAGAGGTAGGTTTCAGGAATTAATTTATTCATAGAGTTATGATAGTCGTATCTATCTATATATTTTTAATGCTATTGTTCAGTCAATACAGTCACTGAAGTTAGAGAGTTATGATAATCGTATCTATCTATATATTTTAATACTATTGTTCAGTCAATACAATCACTGAAGTTAGAGAGTTATGATAGTCGTATCTATCTATATATTTTTAATGCTATTGTTCAGCCAATACAGTCACTGAAGTTAGAGAGTTATGATAGTCGTATCTATCTATATATTTTTAATGCTATTGTTCAGTCAATACAGTCACTGAAGTTAGAGAGTTATGATAGCTGTATCTATCTATATATTTTTAATGCTATTGTTCAGTCAATACAGTCACTGAAGTTAGAGAGTTATGATAGTCGTATCTATCTATATATTTTTAATGCTATTGTTCAGTCAATACAGTCACTGAAGTTAGAGAGTTATGATAGTCGTATCTATCTATATATTTTTAATCCTTTTGTTCAGTCAATACAATCACTGAAGTTAGAGAGTTATGATAGTCGTATCTATCTATATATTTTTAATGCTATTGTTCAGTCAATACAGTCACTGAAGTTAGAGAGTTATGATAGTCGTATCTATCTATATATTTTTAATCCTTTTGTTCAGTCAATACAATCACTGAAGTTAGAGAGTTATGATAGTCGTATCTATCTATATATTTTTAATGCTATTGTTCAGTCAATACAGTCACATATAATCCATTGCTAACGGTACTTGAAATATGTCTGGTTCACCTTACTCTTCCTTCCACTACATTTACAAAAGCCAGATGAGGCTGAATATGGAATATGACTGCTATATATATGGACAGGAGCTACCTTGTCTTCACTTTGCAGTCTTGATGAAATCCAAAAGTGTCTCTGCATCTTTGTGGATGATAAATTTTTCCACCCTACAATGCCTTTCCCACAGATGAAATGTTGCAAGATTCTCAGTCTGTCATGGTTTCTATGCAATGTGGTTCAGACCATTTACATCCCTTAGTTCTACTAATGTGACCGTCACGCACATTAGCCTTCGATATTTTACTGTATCAAATTTTCTAAGCCCTCTTTCCTCATTATATGCTCAAAAAACTTCAACTCTCTTTTTCTTGTGTTCGGTATAAGTGTCCATTTTGTTTCCATTTTCTCTAAAACTTCATCATTTCTCACATGTTAGGTTCATAGTATTTTTAACATCCTTCTGTAAAACCACATTCCTGTTGCCTCAAGGTTCTTCATCTAGGTTTATGGTCTCATCATGTTGAAACACAGGTTCTCATAGAATCAGTGAAGTTAAGTAATGCTTAAAATAATGACACTTAAAAATGTTTCCATCATTATCATAAAAAACATGAATTTTGCTTTAAATAGAAGCCCTTGTAATTGTTAATGTGGTAATTATTTATTTAATATTTTACAAGTATAAAGCATTACAAGGTTTGCCTTTTCTTTGATATTTCTAATATCCAGATAAGGCAAACATATTGATGCTAAAATTTTCTTCTTACAAATTTATAAAAAATTCCCTTTATTTTTTAACATAAAAAATTGTTACTTTTATATTTTCTTCCACTTCCTTTTATCCAATAAAATGTCTTTGATGTGTTTCTGAAGAGTAAAGTGCTGTAAAATTATCTTGGAGATAATTTCCTTATTTCTTGTGCTTTGGACTGAGCATCAATAGTTAACTGATGCTATCTTTCAAAAATATAAGAGATTCAGTTGATTCAAAATAGAAAAAAAAACAAATATCATTTTGATTACCACAGATCTGCAATTTTAAGTCGATAACTGAGAAGCAACCAGATTATTTGAACTAAGAAGGAAAAGATATATATGTCAGTATATTAGTTCACTAATATTAATTTAGGTGCAAGCACTGAATATGAAAGCTGCAGAAGAAAAGCTGAAATATCTATTAGGCAAGTTAGTCTATGAAAACAAGAAGAAATGCTTTACCCTTATTTTTAAGATGAACCAAAATACATAGTTGTCAGCAAAAGGGACAGCTGAAGATGTCATTTACATAATAGGGATGTCAAAATCAAACAAGTGCAGAAATTTAACTCTCTGGATTAATATAGTAACAGATTGCGTAAGTCTGACGCAGAAATTCAGTAGCACATCAGAATAGTGAAAGATGCTTTCAAAAACTGAGGAAGGTTATAAAGTATAAAAATGTTATAAGAAACAAAGAAAAGAGTTGCTATATAATGTCTAACCTTATACATGGCAGGCAATGTTATAAAATTTCATTACAAATGAAGACTTGAAGAAGGAAAGATGTAGATCTACTAGTGAATGGGTAAAATTATATAAACAATAGGAACCACAAAGAAATTGTTTCCAGCAATCACAAAGAAGCAACTTAAATTTCTGAGACACATCATTGGAACATCTTAACAATCCTGAGTCATATAAAGAGCAACAGTGGCAAAATAAAGCAAGTAACCTCCTTGAAGTTTTTTCAAATATTTGGGGAAACAAATACCACAAATACAAAGAAGGGTAAATATAGAAGAATATAGAAGAAGTATTACTGAGACAGGAAACTGGAAATACATAATTGAAACAGGAGGCATACAGAGAAATATTGAGAAATCTATCAAATGAATTTTTGGAACTAGATGTTAGACAGTAAAATGGAAAGGTAGTAAGGATACAAAATTGCTTAGAGCCAGAGGCTGTGGAGAGCCATGATTAGCTACATCTTGAAAGGTCACAGAATATAAAATAATTCTTCAGATGTCTTTCATAGTTGGTAATTTGTGAATTTCAGTCCAAACTCTTTATTCAATATAAGGGGATATCTTGTTACCATTCCATTGTTCATACTAAAGGATGCCTCATCTTCCCAAATGCAGAAAAAATATTGATTAAAACCTCTTTTAGTACACAATAAAAAAGACTTATATTCAGGATGAAAGTGGAACATAGAACATGTTTATTTACAATAATATTTTGTGAAAAAGAAGTGTAGAGGTTTGCATGAAATGTTCTTGTGATTGTCTTGGAAATTAAGCTAGGCTGAAAAAGTTCTTAAGAAAGTAGGGAGTTACTGTGAAATTATAAAAGTCCTTGATAGAGAGTGTAATGCAAGAGTGAAGTTCACAAGTGTTGCCAAATTTTTTTCAGCAGTTCAGGGTTGATAAGTCAATATAGAAGGAATGTCTGTTGTTGAATGGAAGGAGTTGCCGAGTGACTGTTGTTTGTGAAAAACCATGAAAAAAAATGGTACTGCTTTGTAAAATTATAATTGAAGTCAGTGAATTGGCATCATATTAAAGAAGGAAACTCAGTTAACTTGCATTTTAATCTCAATTAAGCATGTTCACAATTGTCTGTTTTAAAGTTTTATATATTCATAGAGATATTTGTCAATGAGATAGCATCTTGAAATCCAACATCATCAGATTTACTTTTTGCGTTTGTCCATGACAACTAACTTATCACCCTTATATAATCTCACTGCTGAAATTCCTGTTTTCTAACTACATTTCTGACTTCATGTTTTCTAACTACATACTGAATAGTGAGTAAATTGACTGACATCTTCAATTATATTCATGTCAGCTGGCTCACTAAGCTTCTTTTTCTATCTACCTTGATCGTTCAGGACGTGGACGATTATAGTTCTCCATACCTTCCAGTCCTTTGTAGTCCTCAATAAAATTTGTCTTTTTGCTACATCTCTTAATCTCTGTTCTGCCAACCATTTACACAAGATTGTTAGGTAGGTTATACACTTGCCTTTAGTATATCCCGTCAGTATCAAATTTTTGAAACTCTCTCTCCTCATTATTTGGCCTATAAATTCCTACTCTTTCTAATGCTATGTATAAGTGTCCTTTTTGTTTCCATTTTCTCTAAAACTTTGTAATTTCCTACATGTTTAGTCTATGGTATTCTCAACATCCTTTTGTAGAAACATATTTCTGTTGCTTCAAGTCTCTTCTTTATCTGTGAGTAGATTGTCCAGCATTCACTGCCATATAGGAGGACTAATAATACATAATAGTTCATTACTCTTTTCTTTGTTTCTAATTAAATTTTCTTGTTTCTTAATTTGCTTCCATTTTGGAAAGCATCTTATGCTATCTCAATGTGCCTTCAGATTTTGGCCTTGTATTTTCCATCCTTTAATAAAATACTTCCTAAATATTTAAATTTTTACATTTGTTTAATTTTGGTATTTATAATTTGTAATTGTTTCTTTTACTGATAACCATACATTTTATTTTCTTATACTTGATGTTTAGTCCTTTCTTTTCACGTTCCTACCTTCTGTAGGAGTTTCTGTAGTTTTTTTTTCTTTGTCTGCCACAGGTGTGTCTCTTATATATTTTAAGTTGTTAAGAATGTGGCCATAATAATATCCTTCCCAAAGGTGCAAAGCTTATCAAAAATGTTCCATTCAAACACCTCATTGATTGAAAATGTCTTTGCTTTGGATCAAAAGGTTCTCAACCGGGGTCCATATGGACCCTGGTGGGGGGTTCCATGTATTGTTACTGGGCCTCCACACACACAAAAAAAAAAGCATATTGGGAGTTGACAGTAATATTTTAGTCGTTCATAGAGCAATTTCACTTCAGAACAGTTGTTACAACAGAGAATTGCAATTTCAACAGTAATATATACTATACTAAAATAGGAAAACAACTCTAAAATGAGTAGAAAACAAGATCAAGCAATGTAAGTTAGTGTCCTTTTAATTTACTGGATGTTTTGATTGAATAAAATCTGAGAAGGATATATAAAGGAAGGATTATATATATATATATATATATCCCAAATAGGATGAAACATTTGTCCAGTGCTTTCTGCTTTCTGTTGAGGATTCTTCTAGACTCAATGAATTACTATGTTGAATATATATATATGAAATAAATATATAAATGATAAGAGACATTTTGTTCCTGCTTCTCTCTGTATATGTGTATGTGTCTATCTAGGTTTCTGTCTGTCTTTCTCTATGTTCTAATAACCATTAAACAATCCACAACATCCACAACATATATATATATATATATATATATAGTGATCAAAATTTGTTACATAAATTAATTTAATATATTAATAATAAATAATATTAGTTTTAAATATTAATAAAATAAAATATTAATATGTTAATATAAATTAATTAATATAGTAATAGACTTGACATTGTAAAAAGGGGTGATCTTCAACTATCACTGACACTGATGTAACCGAATATAAAAAAACTTGCAGAGCAGCATCAACCACAGAGATCTTATTGAATAAATTTGCACTTTTTTAATTTATTAATTTCTCACATATTTTTAAATGGTTTCTTATGCAGCATTTTACTAGTGTACATAAATGTTCTATAGAATTTAATTGTTAAATACAATTTTATTTTCATTAAATTAGTTTTACTTCAAAATGAATCATATACATTTGCTCTTTCTATTATAAAATTTCTAAATTCTACATAGTGGAAGGAGCAAAGAGTAGCATTGTTTTTTTCTTCAAATAAATTTTTATAATTTAGTTAATTGAGATGTCACTTGCCTCTTTGACTGAAAGAAAGTATATGATTTTTTTAGACAACCCAAACAAGGGACTGAACTCCTGATAATAAGATTAGTTTAACCAATGCTGTTATCAGCAAGGATTTATGTCCTGTTTGAGTAGACTAAACAAATTGGTGTGTAATAATGAAAATTACTCAATTTAAAAATTCAGACAAAAAACAGTTTTGGTTTAATTTATAAGGATATTAACATAATTGTATATCTTACAAATACTTAGTTTAGATTTGCTAATATGAGAAGAATGAGTTTAAAATTTTGAATTATCTTCATTCTGTGTTTTCTTTAAAATTCAACTTAAACTTTTATGCAAAGTATAATTTATCGATCACTGCATGAATTTACAAATTTATATATTTTTTCTCAGGGAGAAAATTGGAAGTGAACATTCATGGCAAATTGAAAATTCAAGACACTTAGTTGCACCTTTAATGCCTGCTAGCTTCCATATTAGATTTATTTAAATTTGAAATCTTTATACAGGCAAATACCCAATTTTACAACACTTTAATGAGCAGATATTTAGTATCTTCCAGTATGATTCATATTTGAAATTTAGAATATCAAATCTTTATAAATATTTTGTTCTCAGATTTTTTTTTTATTCTGTTTTAAAATTTCCAGATTCCTATTTCAAAATTTGATACTCACAAGAAGACATCGCAAAGGAAAGAGTAAGCTGCTTAATGACCTTCTTGTGTAAATGGTTGACAGTAATGAAATTAAGAGGGATAGCAAAAAAAAAAAAATCCTTACTAAGGACTTAGAAAGGACAGGAAATTATTGAAAGCCATGACCATTTTCATTCTGAAGGAACATGGCACAAAGAAGAAGAATATTCTGAAAATTCTACAAACATTCTAGAAACATCATTTGGTTATTTAAATTATTTACATTGTTTTGGTCGTTGTACCCTCCAGGCTTCTTCAAGTGATTGGAATTTCAAAGTGAACCCTTTATTTGTCTATGTGCCATACCTCTTCCAGATATTTCAGTTTGAGTTATTTCCCTTTAGTAACTCAACTCTCCAAGTTTTTGTTCACCTTTGCTGTGGCCAGGTATTGAACTCACAACTCTTTGGGTGAACTCACTGGATTACTTCTGTGGCACCATTTACGAGGCAGAGAAAGGAAGAGAAAGAAAAGAAGGCAGAAAGAAATGCGAGACGATTCATAGGTGATAAGCAGACACACACACGGCTAAGAGACAATGAAAATATTGATAAGTAACAAATGAAAAAGGGTGTCATTACAATAACAGGGAATTTCTGAGTAAAAAAGAAAAGGAAAAGAAAGAAGGAACCAGATGTGTTTTGATAACGGCTGTGTTATCTAGACCACTGGCCAGGGAAAAATTCAAGAAAATGCTATTTCGATAAGTGACGAAAACAGGCCACTAAAAGGACTTTGGACAGATATGAAAAATTAAATCCCACACAAGCAGTGCGCTGACCGAATTCTTTTCGACGAAACAACTTTTGGCGGCGATAATAAAATTATGGGGGAACCAGAAGTGTTTTTTCTTTCTTCCTTGGGGTGACAGACTGACTGAAAACTTTGGGGATATTTCTTTTTTGAAGCCATATTAAGAATACCACCCATCTTGATGAATTAGCAATAAGATACCTGACAAACACCACGTGTAAAACAAGAGTTGTCATATTGTCCGTGGCTAGAGAAATGATAATGGCGATTTAAGCGAAAGTGAAGAGATAATCTTACTTTAGTTAAGCAAGATATTTTTTTTCCCGAAACAAAGCCACGGATTGTTCACGCCCGACTAAGACATCATTGGTCAAGTGGTGATCACGTGACGCACGAAGGAGGAGAAAAGATACCCGACCAAGACCTCATTGGCCGAGAGTGATCAGGTGACACACGAAGAAGGCTGTCGACGCCCCATCCAGAGTATAAGTATGAGAAGCTGCTACGAAGAAGTGGAGAGGGCAGTTCACGCCCCTCAGAGGTATGATGAGAAAGTGGGAGTGAGGAAGGGTTCCCAAAAATGGAAAAGAGTGGAAAATCCCTAACCAGAAATAAAAGAGGTTGATATGTATTTAGAATTATCGAGGAACCCCCCGACACCAACAGACCCAACCCGGTTTTTGTCGGCGTCAATAAAAGCGAGGCCCCAACAGGCAGAAATCAGAGTTCGGGCTCGAGTTTCCAGAGTTGAGTTCCCAGAGTCAGTCTCCAGTTGAAACCACCTCGCAGTTCAGCTGACCAAGATTCACGCAAAATTCTGGACTCCTCTTCAACCCAAGAACAATTATTTTGAAGAGCGACTTAGAACCAGACCACTGAAATAAGTTTTTTGACTTTTGTCCAAAGACACACTGAAACACCAATTTCTTAGAGAGCAAACAACTTGAAGCGTTAAAACTTGCCTAGCGGAAACGACGTGTCACAATCACAGAACGGGTCGGGAGATAGATGCAGTCCTATGTATCAAACAACTAGACATAAAGTTTGTTACCTTTTTCTTTGATACTCTGAACTTTTTGAGTCTTCATTTTATTTTATTTTATGCATATTTGTGTAGTATCACCCCCGTTGAACTCAATTTGCATTACGGCCCCAACCACTGTTTGATCTCGTCTGTCTAAGATCAATTCACAATGTGGGTAGGGAGACTGGAGATCAATGCAGTTACCTTGGTAACCAGGCGTTGGAAGCGAGTTGGGAACGACGAGGCTGATATCAAATCTAACCAGATTCCCACCCGAATCACCAAAAGGTTAGAACGTCACATTTGGGTGCCACAACCGATGCCAAGCCAGTTGGTCGTCACAGGACGAGACAACACGACTGACGCGACAGGCGGACGTCACATTTGGAGCAGCGACACCTGGACGGAGCAGCGAGGAGCGAACAGCTGGCGCCGCGGCGAGGACGTCACAATTGGTGCTGTTTGGGGACGTCACAACTGGCGCCGTGGTAGATCAGGATAGAACGTCACAGTTGGCGCTGCGACCGGGGGACGACGTCACAAGTGGTACCGTGACCATAGGATCGGACCCTGGAACGGCCACGTCACACTTCAACCAATGCTTTTATCAAGGAGTATGACAACAAAGATGAGGACAACAGTTCGAACAATGTAAATAATTACAATACTTTATCTCAGAAATATAGACAGATATCAGTTGGTTAATATCAATTTAATTGTGAAAAATAGACTTTTTTTAGACTATTTATTATTATTTATTATATATTATTATTTAGACTATTTTTCACCCCATGAATTGACTGAGAGCCACTCAAGGCAAAGGTTTACTGAATATGATTATTGAAAGGGCATAAACGAAAGAAGTAAGAAATATAGCTTATGAGGATATGTAGGATAGATAACTTGATCCTAGGCTTGAAGAGGTTAATACAGTGACCGGGATACATCCTGGTGTTTGTTACACAAAGTATCAGTCCTAAGTAATAAGCAGTTAGAATGAAAATTCTTTCTTTACCAGAGGAATATGATGGGAATGAAGAAACCTAATTGGTAACTTAAATAGAACAGAAAATCTTTAAGTACAGATTCAAAAGAAAACAATATTGAACAGTTGAACTTAATATTCCCATTCATCAAAAGATAATCATCTTTGTCAGGATTTGACATGGAAACACTTTATAATGAATCTGACATTAATTTTTTCAGCATTATAACTTAATCAAATTCATCAATTTTGTATATGCTTAAACAATAGTTTTTTATAGATTACATTCACTAATTTAAAAAACGAATTCAAGTTGAATTCCTTCTTAATCAAATTGATTAATTTATATAATTCATTTCATTTGATGATGATTTTAAATTGAAAAATATTCTCACATTCCCAGTCAAATTAGAAAAATCAATAATTAGTTAATTCAGACTGATTTTAAAAAAATATTTATGATTTTACATTTTTTCATAGTTTAACTCATTTTTTTAAATAATTTATTCATCCAAATTTATTTGATTATATTCCTAATTTATTTGCATAACCCTTTTTTTAATCTCAAGATTACTTTTTAATTAATTAATCTCTGCATTTTCATAATTTGGCTTGTTAATTTTAACCCCTTCAAAACTAAACTTCTCTCCATTAATCATCTGTGATACCCTCTCTACCTTCTATCACTATGGCTGATGCTAACCTCCAGGATCCTTCTTGGTTTAGCATTCTCAGCTGACATGAAGTGGAAAGACTATATTGAATCCATTGCTAGGTCTGCAAATAAGAAACTTAGTTCACCGTGTAATGCTAGACAAGTTTTCTCTCCAGAATCTATCTTACAAATCTATATGTCTACCATTCACCCATGCTTAGAATATTGCTGCCATATATGGTTCAGTGCCCCTGCTATTTACCTGGGATTTCTTGATAAGATCCAAAGAAGAATCAGCAATACTATTGGTACTGATCTGGTGGATTGGTTTCAGTCACTTTCCAACTACCATATGTTTTCCTCCCTGTTCCTTTTCTATAAATACATGGTAATTGTTTGCTATGGTACCTAGACTTTATGAATTTAAACATTGCCATTGAGTTCACATCAGTTACTCTTTTCTCTTTCCACTCATTAATGTTTCTGTTGATAATTCTTCAAAACCCTGTAACCCCTTCTATTTTAGTGGCATTACTGCTTTACATGGGGTGATACTGATAAAAATAAAATGTTCTAATAACCATTAACTTTTTTTTTTCTTAAGCATTTCACCCCAAGCAAGGCAGGAAGCCACTAGCATGCTTGGGGTTACAGAGAGTTGGAGCAAGAGCAAAGAGGAATGATAGAGGAAAAGATGAAGAGAAGGCTAGAAGGGGAGGGAGTTCCACAGGCGAGAAGTGTGAGACATGAAGTTATTGGAGTAGAAGAGATGGCTACATTTAACAGTTTTGACACTAAAAGGGTGAGAGCAAGATGCCAGCCTAGTTGAACGCTTAAATTCATGAAGTCTGGGAACCAGTGAAAGCAGCTCATCGGAGCAGTTACCGTGAAAGTATTTGTAGTATCTATATATTCATAGTTAAGAACGAATATATATATATATATATATATATATATATATATATATATATATATAAAAAAGTATTTATTGAAGTCAACACTCAGAGGTGACAGACTGTTTCATGCTAAATGCAGTCATCACTTTTATATCTACATATGCTCTATTTCTGATATTGAGCACTTTATCCATAAATATAGCATACCTTAAAATTATATTTCTTCATATATATATATATATATATATATATATATATATATATATATATAGAGAGAGAGAGAGAGAGAGAGAGAGACATTTTTGTTACTGCCTCTGTCTATATATGTTGACTGACTTGCTTGTTTTATGACATATCAACTCCTTATGAATTACTATATTGATTATTCTAATTCATCAAAATTCTATCACTTACATATCCTTGCTTGACCCAGCTAATGCTCTGTGATGGAGTGGCTAAGGGGAAAGGAAAGGCATTGCTCTTGGGGCACAACCTGTTGGGTTATGAATACTTGGATGAGTATCACCACAGAATTTGTGAGCAGTGGTGCTATATCAAGTCTATTTAGTTTCATCTTTGTCACTGAGGCCTGTTGGTACAGTTGGTATCATGCTTGTGTTGTATCAAAACGGTCTGGGTTCGATTCTCAGAAGTGGATGTGCACTGCTGATGAGTCCCAAATAGGATGAAACATTCATCCAGTGCTTTCTGCATTCTGTTTAGGATTCTTCTAGACTTGATGAATTACTATGCTGAATATATATATATATAAATGATAAGAGACATTTTGTTCCCGCCTCTCTATATATTTGTATATATCTATATATCTATCTAGGTTTCTCTCTGTCTTTCTCTATATGTTCTAATAACCATTAAACTGTCCGCAACATCCACAAGTAGTTTAGAACTAATATTGATAATCAGTATGAAAAACAATTATTTTTCCTGACTCAGTTGACAATGTCCCAATATGAAGCAATTTATAATTATTTTTGTTTTACAACATTTACAAGCAAACACAAACAGGTTATTCTGGAGGTTTTCCTGTTTTCTCTTCAGTCACACTCCATATCTGTCATGTTCATTTCCTATTCATAATACAAATTTGGGATAGGTATTGACAGGTGTTATTTGAAAACACAAGAAATATCATAAAACAAGGATTAGAACTTTCACTTTTGCTTCACAGCTTGACAATATTTTATTATGTCTAGGTTATAATTACAGCAATGTACAGCGTCATATACAAAGTATAACTCACTTCAACAGATGATGAAGGAAAAAAATATATATATTTTATTCATCAAGTGTTGATGAACAAAACTCCATTCACAACATGCTTGTAGAAAATATGGCTGTTATAGCCTCATAATAATGGAGGCATTAATAATAAAGAAAAAGCCAACACTCCATAATATCAACTGTGAGTATGGCCACAATGTACTGATTGTATTTGAAAAATAAAACAAATATTCCTATCATTATAGATACACATATATAAAAATATACATATTCAGTTAAAAAAAAATCCTTGACAATTAATACAATAGTCAAAAGTGCTCATACATATCTTTTAACCTACTCAACAATCATTTTGGACATTGGCTATCATTTTCACCCTGTCAGATTTATCAGTCTTACTATAGAGGCAGGAGTAAATGGCTGTGTTGTCAGCATAGATGCGAAGTTGAGAGCTGATATCACTAGGAAAGTCATTAATGAAAATTAAAAGCAGAGTAGGACCAAGGATGGAGCCTTGGGGGACACCCATGTTAGTATGAAAGGATATAGATGAGTAGCCATTCAGGATAACTGTCATTTCGCAATTTGATAGGAAGATTGGATCAGTTCAAAAATGAGTCCAGAGACACTGTAACTTTTCAGCTCATGGAGAAGACCTGTATGCCAAACCCTGTCAAAGGCTTTCAAGATATTCAAAGTTACAGTCCAAGCTTCCCCGTTATTATCTAGAGTGTGACAGACTCTTTCCGCTTTTATTGTCAGTACATCAGAAGTTGACCTGGAGAAATGAAAGTCATATTGCTTTTCTGAGAAAAGGGCCTACAATAAGAGATGCTGAACCAATTCGGCATTGATTAGGGCCCCTAGGAGTTTCCCAAAAATAGGTAGAAGGCTAACAGACCAATAGCTGGAAAGGTCAGTCAATCCACCAGAATTCTTAAAAACAGAAACAACGGATGGTGATTTTCAGCAGGTTGGAAAGCAGGAGGCTGTGAGGCATTTATTATATAGTTTACCGAGAACAGGGGCTAGTTCAGAAGCACACTTCATAATGACTAATACAGTGATATCATGAGATCCACATGCTTTGTTTGGATCTAGGTTAGAGATGATAACAGAAACCATGGAGGAGTTATATGCATATAACTTAACAGAGATGCAATTCTAAATGGGAATTTTGGCATGGATACTCCAGATGAGTCAAGGGTAGAGTTTGAGGAGAATTTATGGGCAAAGCATTCAGCTTTATCAGCAGAGGATGATAACACCTCAAATTGTCTGAATAGGGGAGGAATATAAACCATGCACATTTAATATTCTATTACAGAGCTGCCTGTAATCATGAGAGCCAAAGTTATTAGAGGCTATATTCTTTTGGGAAACAGACTTAGCTCCTTTGAGGACTGGCTTACATTTATTACATTATATTTATTGTTGTGACAAGAGATGATGCTGGTATAGGTGGAAATAGTGGTTCCTGTGTTCTATAACAGCTGAGTAAACTGGTGCGAACTATGGATAGGATTGAGGTTTCACCTGGTATTTCTGAGAAAGGATGAAAGCGTCTATGCCAATTTTGACCTCAAGAAGAAAGCTTAGTGGCACAATTTTCATTTGGGAGGTTAAAGATGTCAGTCCAAGGGTCATCATGAAGAAAATCACAGAGTGAGTCCCAATCAGCATGTTGGTAATGGAAAGAAGTCTTATGGATATGGGTTCCTATTTCATGGATCACTGCAACAAAATATCAATGGATACCACACAGTAGTCTTAGTTAGCAAGAGGGCAGTGTTGTGAAGCTCTGCAAGAGCGAGGAGAAGAGGTGAGAAATAAATCAAGCAGCAGATGCTTGTTGCTTAATTTTTCTAGGGAAATGAGTGAGGAAGTCCATGATTTGAGTAAGGGACTGGGCATTGGAAAAGTTCAATGTCTGAATACCGGCAACATCAGTACTACATGTCATGGTGAGCATTAAAGTCACTGAAGACAAAGATGTTTGTGGACAGATGGACAGAAAGTGCCTTTTCTATACTGTCAGTTATTATGTCTAATATACTGCAGTCCTGGGAGGAGGGTGTGTGATACAGGAAAAAGAGATAGCTAACAGAGTTTAATAATGACAGACAGAAGCATATGAAAATGTAATCTTGGGCCTCAAAGACAATTCTCTGGTCATCGGAAGATTATCCTGGATGTAAACACCAAGGCCATGCATGTGAATGCTGGAATCTGTTTCAGCAAAGGGGAAGATAACCTGAAATCAAGAATTCCTTGGTAGCAATGGAAGGATTTAAGTTGGTTTCACAAAGGGCAATGATATCTGGCGACTGTTCAAAGAGAAAAGATTCTGCACTGCAAGAATAGATATCACAAATATTAAAGAAAGAAAGGTTGAGAGGGTCGTGGTTTTTTGTTTACTGGTTTAGTTGTATTTCTTTTTGTTGCGTTTTCCATGAGATTCATTTTTAAGGAGAGAGAACAAAGACAACAATAACTGTCACTATCTGTCATCAATGGAAATACAAACCAGCCAGTGTAAGGCTGAAAACAGAGCAGAATGTGGCCTCAGGATTGTCCATTGGAAATACATGCAGGGGCATTTACCCATGCACGACATGACACTACAGGTACCCTGATATTATGTGACTGTTGATCAGAGCAGCCTCTCTAAGTGCTACCAAAGTGTTTGGGCTTCTAAGAACCAGTTGGTAGCAGCAGCCTCCATACTGTCAACCCAGTGCCCTCATAATGGAAAGTCACAGCCACTGGTTAGTCTGATTACCAAAAAGCTAAGGGAGTTAACTTATTGTGGCCCTGGTAAAAGAAAGAAAAAGAGAACCAGTAAACCATATCCTGAACAAGTAACAAAGTATGAAACACTACTCCTGTTCAATAGACATGGAAGGAGTGTGGGTCAGACAATAGGTGAGCCAATCTACACTTGTTAACATGTAAAAAAAATGCATAAAATACGGAAGAGTTCATATCAAGTAATGGCTTTGTACATATAGAGAAAAAGAGACAGAAACTATATAAAAGCATAGATAGATAAATAGATAGATAGATAGAAACACACATTGAGAAACATGGATAAATAGACTGAGAGATGGATCAGAAAAGACAGACATAGATAAATAGACCTATATATATACAGAGGCAGAAACAATATGTCACCTTCTGTTTATATATATATATACATATATATGGCCTGACGATTATGTTTAAGTATCAAACTGACTATCATCTCTTGAACTGAATGTCCACTTTTACATTTACATACACTTTATCCCTGATATCAAGCACTTTAATTCATAAATATGTTTTTATATTATATTATATATATATATATATATATATATAGAGAGAGAGAGAGAGAAAGAGAGAGAGAGAGAAGGGAACAATAAGAAAAAGAAGGAAACATAAGTACTTAATTTAATTTACTGCCAAAGGACATCCATTGAAAAGACAAATACAATTAGATTGTATTAAAAAATAACCAAATGTATTCATGGTCATGTAATCATGAGGAAAAAAAAATCCAGGCAATTTCAAACCGACAAAGTTTCTTTAACAATAGGTGTAAATTTATAAATTAAAAAAAAGTTGTTATGAAAGATATTCAAGTGACAAGCAAAAGAAAACAACTGTGACAGTTATTGATTTCTGCAGAGTTACGATACAATTTTAAAAGTGCAGGAAAAAAAATGTTAGAAATATAAAAATAAAGAAAAATGGATGATTGTGAACAAATAAAAAGGGAGTGAAAGAGAGAGAAATATTTATTGTTCTAAGAAGCAGTGAAATGAGGCAGTTTTGGAGGTTCAAGCAAGAGAAAGAATTCAAGTAAAAAGCTGAAGAATGGGGTGTGAATTAAATGATTAATTAATATATGATTAATTATATATATATATATTAATATATGATTAATTATATATATATAATTTAGTAAATTTTAATATATCAACTACAGATCATAGCAAAAAAATTAAATTAATCATATACTACACTAAATCTAGTATATCCAACTTAATTCTTCGCAATGATTCTTCTCCCCCGGTTAGCGATTTGCAAAAAACCAACATAGTTTATAAATTCAAGTGCCCTTTGGGAGAGTGTATCTCCAACAAATTAAATAATATTTATGTTGGTCACACCACAAACTCGCTTTCACGATGCTTGAAACTACATTTGAATGAAAACTCTAACATTTTTAGGCATTTAAAACAACATGCCTGCCCACACACACAATTCCGTAAAATACTTGTCGAAAACACAATTATACTTTGACATGAAAACAATAGACAAAAACTAAAAATCCTTGAAGCATTATACATCAAACAGTTGAAACCCAACCTAAACAAAATCAATTATGGCATCTCTACAAATATTCTTAAATGTCTATAATTTGTAACAGAAGCCATTGGTTTATACCAACGGCTTTCCATACTTCATACTTCTCCAATTCACTCTTGTGTGGTCATGTGTGACGTCATGAGATGCGGTGCGATTTTCGCTTCTAGCGTCTTATATGCGCGTGTTTATCGTTGCTTAGAAATCATCTATGTAAACATTAACAGAATATCATCCCTGTCTTGTCCGTATATTGTTTAATATGTTGTAATTGACATCTTTGATAATGGCTTAAGTAAGCTGAAAGCTTAGATTGTATTAAAAAAATATGGATCAATACTGTGAATTTCTTTCTTCGTTCAACAATAATGTTATTAAATTTATCAGACGTTATGAAAAAAATTTACATAAAATAAAAAGACAACACTTGTCTATATTATTTAATGAAACATATATATATATATATATAAGAATCTATTGATCTCCGCCTATTCCTGTAAGTAAGGAAAGGATTTATTAACGAACTGTTTAAAATTGTTCCATCGTGCCTGTCTAATATTTTGAAATCATTTTTGATTTGCTTTGTAACGTGGAGGACTTCAAGCTTGTATGAAGATATAAGAACCTATTGATCTCTGCGTATTCTTATATCAACGGAAGGGATTTCTTGAACTGTTTATACAAAATAATTCAATCGAGCTTTTTTAATATTTTAATATTTTGAAATCATCTTCGAATACGTTTTCACAACATCGCCCACGTGACGACGATGTGATCATATTTAAACGGAACGCTGATCTTATATAAAAATTTCAGTTATCTGTTTGGATTAATTGTGCTCTTATGTCCATTGTCTTTTCATGTTGAATTTTATATGTTCTAATGTTAATTATTTTTAATGAAAATGTCCTGATGATGGTCTAAAATAGACCAAAACGTCCGACGTTGACTTTATATTAATATTAATACAGCATAATTGCATATTAAGATTTTTGTTTGTTTTTTCTGTATATTTTTCTTCATATATATATATATATATATATATATATATATATATATATATCACAAACTGTCATAAAGGAAGAAAATGTGTAACAGGCTGCTTTTTAAATGGCTTAAAATGGCAGTACATGGGAAAATTTCACTTTTCCTACATTTTCTACTGTATCATAAGTTTAACTTTGATGATTGAATATGTTCCATGTGAGTTCCACAGCAATAAAAATACATAGAAATTCTCTTATTACACTGCTAAATATTTGAGCTTCACAACTTTAGCAAAGCCATAAATTATGAGGATAAATGCAAGTCATTAAAGAAGTGTGTTGATGATTTGGGATTTACCAGATGTTAAACTGAGCCACACTACTAACAAGTTATTCACTGAAATGGTTAATTATCTTTGGTTGACTTTTACTTCTTTATTCTTGTTAAGTATTTATTTGCAGTTGTAATACTGCTTTATTTAACATTGAAGTCTTAAGTTAAACGTAATCATTAATGGCCACCGTACGTCACAAAACAAACACTTTCTGGTCTTTGATCATCGGATTTGAGAAGGAAGTTAATTTATTTTCCCTCTTATCCTCAACAATCTCAACTTTTTCCTTTTTGAGCACAAGAATTTGAACCCAACCCACTTCATGTTGTTAAAACATGTCATTTAAAAGCCTTTCCACTTTGTCACATCATCTCCACACACACACACACACACACATATATATATATATATATATATATATATATATAGAGAGAGAGAGGTGAGTTTGTGTGTGCATAATAATGCAAATATAAATGTTTATTTTGCACCACAAAGCTTATAATTTTCTATTTTTATTAGTGAATATTAATCACACAGATCAAACATTGTGACATGAAAATCAGAATCATGCAATAACTATATTTCAAGCTGCACAATTTGTTCCGCTTCATTATATCGAGTTGGTGCATAATTATCAGGCGTTTTTATAAGCAAGTTATTTTTTAATAAAAATTGCTGTTTTGCTTAGTTTTTTTAATAAAAATATTTTATTTTCAAATTATAAAAATGTGTGTTGATAATCACATGCTCCGGAATAATCATTTAAAAATGTTATTGTCAAATTATCATGTTTCTTTTTGTGTAATAAATATTGTTTAAAAAACACCTGATAATTAAATTATGCACTAACCCTATATATATATATATATATATTATTTTTAATTTGAGGATCTGATGATTTGTATCGTGATTATGATTCCAATGTATTAAGTTATTATTGTGAGACCGTAACATACCTACAAAATGGACTCTTCCAGGACTATATAAAGTATGCGATATAACACTCTAGAGAGAGAAGAAGAAGTGGAGGAGAGAGAGTATTCTAATACCGTAGTATCAGCCATGTACGACTACCAATATTGGACACTAGCACATAGTAAGCTCCGCTTACACTTACACTCTCTTTGTAACCTTTCTGTCTAATATATCTTTCTTACCTCTAGTCAGTGTTCCGTGTTTTCCTTCTGTGGTCCCGACTTTGGGTCCTCATCAGCGGCGACGAAGAATTCGAGAAACTCACTCATGCCGAAACCTCAATATCTTACCAGTCCCACATCTGTGTCGACGAAGAATTCGAGAAATGCATTCACGTCGAAAACCGCAATACCTTGCCAGTCCCACATCAGTGGCGACAGAAAGATTCGAGAATTTCGTTCCCACCATATCAATAGTGACAGAATACTCGTAAAATACACAGAAACTCCACGCGTTCCCACAGCAGTGTTGAACGAGAAATTAAGCTGGTATTACTACATTAGCGATTTAAACACAACACCCGCGTCTACATATAAAAAAAAATATTCCGATACCAAACAGCAGTGACGAACTAGCGATTCGACACCTACGGAATATTAAAGTCTGTCCAAATAACATTACGAGAACGATTTCTTACACACCCACACACCCACACAAAAAACAGTTTGTTTATAAAACAAACTGACAACACAAGAGCCGAAGTACTATTTACAACTCAAAATTTTTTTTATGTAACTGAGTTGAACTCGTGCATAAAATTATTCTCCCCTCAAATTCACTGAGGCGGGTTTTCTCTTTTTGTACTTCTATAAAAAAAAATATATACATAAGTGTAGTGAAAATTTATACAATTACGTTAAAATTAATGGAACCACAGAATCTCAAAAAAGCTAAACACATAATTAGTTTAGTTTAACTAATTTTCTGTCCATTTTTTTTTTTTTAAAAAAAAAAAAAAATCTATCAAGATTTTTTTGTGTACCTCCCCTTGGTACACGGGTTTCAAAGCAACAAAAAATCGCTGTCATTTTTGTTGTCTAAATATGGAAGATTTTCAAAAGGCAATTGTCCAAATGCTAAAAGTAAATTTGGATCAGCAACAAAAATCAGAAGAAAGACAGCAACAACTATTTTTGGAATTACATAAACAACAAATGGAATTCCAACAAATTATGCTTCAGAATGCTGAACTACAACAGAAACAACTTAAATAATTACTTGTAAATGCATTAAAAGGCTCAAACTCTGAAAAAGATACAATATTCTCCCAGAGTACAATCTACAATTCAATGGAAACCTTTGAATACGTACCAGAGAACGACAAAACGTTCGATGCTTTTTACAGTCGCTACGAAGATATTTTCAACGTAGACTGTGAACAATGGCCCAGTAAAAAAAAAAGGTATGTCTACTATTGAGAAAACTGGGAACTACAGAACATAGTAGGTCTGTAGACTTTATACTACCCAAGAAAACCACTGACTTGGATTTTTCAGGGATTATTAAGCTCCTATCGGAACTATTCGGGCCTATCACAACCTTGTTCCACAAACGTTGGAAATGACTGAACACAGTCAAAAACAACCAGCAAGATTTTCTAACGTTTGCAGCATCGGTAAACAAGCTATGTAATGATTTTAAACTAGCCGAACTGACTGCCGATGATTTCAAGTGCTTAATTTTCGCACAAGGTCTAGTATCAGCAGAAGACGCCGAAGTCAGATGACAGGTACTGGCCAAGCTTAAGAACGAACAAGGATTGACTCTCCAAAAACTGGCAGAGGACTGTCAAAAAGTAATATCTGTAAAGTGTGACTCAAACACTATCGAGGGATCAGGTGTGGCTCAGATTAATAAAATCAGAAGTAAGTCTACTTCCTATTCCCCTCAAAAAGACAAAAGGCAAATCTCATGTCCTAAATTCCGCAGTAACCAAAACCCATATAGGTTAAAGAAACCGCCCGGACCATATTACCATTGTGGTAAATGGCATTGGATGAAATTCTGTCCAGTTAACAACAAAAAATATTGCAAAAAATGCAATAAAAGTGGGCATACTTTAACTTTGTGCTAGTATGCGAACAGAACAAGAAAACCCAAAAATAAAATTAGGCAAGCTCAATCTGACAATATTGTCGATAGGAATTTAAGGAAATATGTAACTGTGGATATTTTCAATAATTCCATTAAATTCCAGCTTGACACGGGTTCCGATCTTTCAGCTATGAACTGGCGTACTTGGCGAAAATTAAACAAGCCGACCTTATTAAAAACGGATAAAACAGCAAAATCCGTAACTGGCGAAAAGATTAACATTTTAGGCGAGGTAATACTTACAGTAACACTAAATGGAGTTATCAAAAACCTCAAAGCCTACATATTGAAAACTTCAGATAACTTATTTGGAACAGATTGGATAGAAAAATTCAATCTTTGGGATTGCCCAATAAGTACATTTTGTCGCAAGATACAAAGTACAACGTCCAATTTGGTTAATCTCAAAAAGGAACTCAAACAACAATTTCCCCAGGTTTCACTAGCACATAGTAAGCTCCGCTTACACTTACACTATCTTTGTAACCTTTCTGTTTAATATATCTTTCTTACCTCTAATCCGTGTTCCGTGTTTTCCTTCTGTGGTCCCGACTTTGGGCCCACATCAGTTATAACCATGGAATATTAGTGTTTGAGCCTTTTTATATTATATTCTTACTCTGTCCTGGACATTGAGTTCGACCTGGATTCTATCCTCTTGGGAATTTATGTGTGTGTGTGTATACATATATATATATATATATATATATATAAATTAAAGATTAAAAATTAACTCTTAGGCCCCTTATCAAAAATGCTCGCCCCAGCTGTTTCCATGGTAACAAATGAACATGCTTATAACAATGCATAAATTTCAAGATTGGTTATTCCTAAATTTTCACCTGAGGATGAAACAGGGCTTGTTACTTTAATTCAATTTAATTTTAATAATTATATTGACGTTTTCAGCTCTCGTTTTTGAAACATGAGAACTCTTATGTAACGAAGGAATCATATTTTTTTTTAAAAATAATTATAATTTAAGCTCTACTTCTGTATGGAGCAATGATTTTTAAAAATAAAAACAAAAATACTAAATAACTCCGGATTATTTACCTAACGTGTTCTTTCCTATTTTTCTACATACCTGCACACACACACACACACACACACACACACACATATATATATATATATATATATATATATATATTTCATTGAATGTGAAGGATAAGGACAAGATTTTTATATAGTTTTTTTTTATGAGGAGTAAGAGTGTAGAAATTGTCTGTAGTCTTTATTGTTGCAAATATTCTTGTCTGATTCATTCAACACTTTTGAGATTTTTATTGTTTTGTTTAATGTCATATTAAATCCCTATGGGCCATTTAATGTCAAAATTTAATTTTCTTCTGGGCCATTTTGAAGTAATAAAATTACATTATATGTCATTCTGCTTTCACAGTTGAACATGTAGTAGATGGTTGATTTTGTTTAGTGCCATATCAACCTCTATCAGTTACTTAATGCCGAAGTTTAAATATTTTGAACACAATATTATGACTCTAGCTAAATATATTTTGAAATAATTGCATGCTTTCAACTACAACTAAAATGTATTCTTGATCATTTTGCTATAAAATGTATTATTGGTCATTTTGCTATAAAATGTATTATTGGTCATTTTGCTATAAAATGTATTATTGGTCATTTTGCTATAAAACGTATTGTTGGTCATTTTGCTATAAAATGTATTATTGGTCATTTTGCTATAAAACGTATTATTGGTCATTTTGCTATAAAACGTATTGTTGGTCATTTTGCTATAAAATGTATTATTGGTCATTTTGCTATAAAATGTATTCTTGATCATTTTGCTATAAAATGTATTATTGGTCATTTTGCTATAAAATGTATTCTTGATCATTTTGCTATAAAACGTATTGTTGGTCATTTTGCTATAAATATGTTTTGTTGGTAATTTTTAAATAAAAATTAAAAATGGTATTGTTGCTATTTTTATTCTTTCATAGTGTTTTATTTTTGTTTGGGGGGTTCACTATTTTCCCATAGTTGGGACTCTAGCATGTGCTACCACACCAAGTTAAGGTTGACCTGGGAACAACAGCAACTAAAAGGTGGTTCAAATTCTGCCAGAGAATGTAAATGTTTCTTTAATAGGATTTCTCCCACATTTAGGCAAGTAGACGCCAAAATAAACACATTTCATTTCTGTTCTCAACTAAAATAAAAATATTGTCTATACAGTGGATGTATATTTTCGGTTTAGTAACTCTTTAAAAGTCTTGTTTTTTTTGCATGGAACATATAGCTGTTGTTACTTGTCGTAAAAATAAGTTTTTTTCTGAATGTTGTAGTGTTACTTTCCTTGTTGGCTGCTGGGTCATGTAATTTAATAATTGTATATTTGGAAAGTACAGGATATAAACTCCTATATTTTACGGCCAATAAGTGAAGCACAAACACCTAAGAGATGCCTACAAATAAATATTACTAAACTCAGTAGGTACGAAAAACTTATTTACAATCCTGTAACCTGATTGGAGATGACAAGTCATGTGATGTGCTTTCTACTATGTCCAGGCAGTTGAACTCCAAATGACCTGGAAAAAGTTCAGGGCTCAGGTTGCTGAGTGCATTCCCGTGCAAAACTCAGATAGCGATTCTGAGCCAACCCATAGCAATAAAAACGGCTCAACAAGATCTGCAACAACACAGTCAGTGAAGGACAGTTGGTGAAAGACCATCAGCAAACCAAGTCAGACCATGCCTCGATCAACAGCTTAAACACATATTACCATGACAATGTATCAGTCAGTGATAGTTTTTCTACATACAATGCCACAACAAAAGTAAGTCTTGTCTCCCTTCTCTTTGTTCACTGTGTTTTAAAATTACTGTAATCACATGCAATCAGTCAGCAGTCACACACGTTTCATTAACATGTTCTTCACACACACATACACACACACACACACAGATATTGGCAAATATATCACTTCAAACTTTGCTGACTCACTTGCAGCAAAAACACTTTGCCAACTCACAGCAAACCTTTTCAAACAATCAAACTATTAGTCTTTTCATGGACACAACAAAGAACATTGATTTTGAATATATAAATACATGTATCTGACTGTATAAATATTACCACCATATTTGATTTGGTTTTCTTCCTTTTCTGCAAAAATCATTTCTTCATGTATAAAAAATTATGTTATATTTTACTGTGTATAGTAAAAAAAATCTATACTTTTTATGATTTATTAACACAAACAAAACAATTTATTATAATAAAATAATAATAATTAGAATTATTTAGAAGTAACTTATATTTATTTATTTTCTTACTTATTATAATTTAATATTTAATGAGATATCTGAGGTTGATATTTTTTTTTAATATCTTTTTGGTCAAATTTTGGATAGGTGTCCTCTTAAATCCTTTTCCAAAGATTCTAGCCATGACTGATTTTTGTTTTTAATATTGTTTAAAGCTTGCTTTTTATATTAGAAATAGCTAGCTTTTTAGATTATTTTACATATTATGTATAAGTTTATTTATTATAACAATGATATGCTCAGATAATTAATTTCAAAGGGTTATAATTTTGATTTGTACACTTATTGTGCTTTGGACTTCTTTGGAAAATAATTTAAATAAGGACCATTAAAAAACATTCCAGCACAGTTACAATTCTCTCACAGCATACCACTGTGGCATGGAACACCAGCTGAAAATCACTGACATATATATATATATATATATATATATATATATAATGACAGCATTTGTGGTTTAGACAGATATTAGTCATAAATACATTAGTACTCCATCAAGATAATAATAAGCAAAAACTTAAAATTCTGGAAACTCTTTTATATAAGAGAATTGCAGCCCAAAATAAATAATGTCAACTACAAGTATAGGAACAAAGTTCTTAAATGTTTGTAGCAGCAAAGTATTATCTAAAAAATAATAAATTAACATATTAATATTAAAAAATATTTCTAAAAAATCACATAAGTTACCTGACTTGCATTGAATTTACAGTGTTAATTCATAACACATCCATAGATATGCAACCCCTGAAGATGGACTTAAATGAGATTGAAAGTACTTGGAAAAATAAAAATTATTTGAAAGAAAATTTTGGTATTTTTCTGTCATCAAGAAATTAATTTGTGGACTTGAAAGGATCAAAACTAAAATAAATAGATATGACACGTCTAAACAACATGCACATGCTTGAATTAAAATATGCTGCCGAAATATATATATATATATATATATATATATATATATATATATATATATAATAAAAAGGCTTAAACACTAATATTCCATGGTTATATTTACTTGCTTGAATATATATATATATATATATATATATATATATATATATAAAAAAGGCTTAAACACTAATATTCTATGGTTATAATTTATTACATTGAAATATGTAAATATGATCCAGTTCATCAGACCTACAAATTCAAAAAGAAATCAGAAAAATTAACTCTGAGAAAAAAAAAAAAATTTAGCGAGAGTGTATGTATGAGAGTCGGGGACGAATGTGAGGGGTAAAAGAAAGTTCTAGAGAGGGGTAACAGCTGAGAGAAATACAGGAAGGCCTAAAAGTGAAGGTGGGGATTAAAATTTAATAGAGAGAAATTTTAAACAGAAGTTAGAAGACGTTTAATATATATGACTGTTTAGTTATGTAGAACACCAATATTCTATAAAACAGGTCAGTCTGAGCTCAGTCATTGCTTATTAAGTTCTACATATAACCTACAACTCTTTTCCAAATTGACTGATATATATGTATATCTATATATGAAAGTGATGAAAAAGAAAAAGAGAAAATGTGTACTTTGTCAAACATGTGAAAACTGAAGTTTAAAATAAAAATTCTATCTGTGCACATTCAGGCACCTACTCAAATGCACACACACACACATACACACACAAATATATATATATATATATATATATATATATATATATATATATATATATATAAAGTAAGAGATAGAAAAAAATCAGGAAGGGAAAATAAAAGGCCATAAAGAAGAAGGGAAATCAGTTGCTGATTGTAGCAGAAAGAGATGACTTAGAAGTGAACACAGAGTGATGAACTGACTAATTCGTGCCGAAATCTTGGAGAGTCAACCAGAAGTGATAGTACCCTGCTGTGCCAGAATGTCACTTTGGCTAGCATTTTGCCAGCCTAGAGATAAAACAAAACAAAGCCTGGAGTGTGGAAGATAACTTGATTATCTTGGAACTTTACAAGACACTTGCTTTAATAGTAGACAGTCAGCCTACAGTAAGGGAAAGAATCCAGAAATGGAGACATTTTCAGTTGAAAGTTGTTTTGCCCAGTCAACTCCATCACATTTCTGATTTTGATAAGAGACGTGAAATTGCAGGAGATCAATAGCTTTGTTACAGATTATGAGTCTGGTAAAATTTATGGATTGAGTTATTTGCAATCACCATTTGATATTTGTGAGAAGGGATGTTATCCCCATTTTAGATTCTGTTTAGAGAATCAGATTCATGATTTAACCTTTTGTTTTGGAGGGACAACAAATAAGTATATTTTTCTTTCTCATACAAATTACAAAATGGAGATACCAAAATCAAGATTCATGATTTAACCTTTTGTTTTGGAAGGACAACAAATAAGTATATTTTTCTCTCTCATACAAATTTCAAAATGGAGATACCAAAATCAAGCAAGTACACCAATTTAAATATCTGGGGAGTGTTTTAATAGAGGATGGAAAGTGCAACACTGAAATCTGAAGCCAAAGATGCATTCTGAAAACTAAACAGAGTATAAAGAAACAGATAAATTTCATTAGAAACAAAGGAAATAGTAATGAACTGTTACATGATATCATTCATCCTATATGACAGTGAATGCTGGGCAATATTCTTACAGATGAAGAAGAGCCTTGAAGTACCAGAAATGTCATTCTACAGAAGGATGCTGAAAATACCATGAGAGCAATGACAAAGTTTTAGAGAAAATGGAAACAAAAAGGAAAGTAAAACTTAACATTAGGAAGAGGCAGTTGAAATTTCTAGGGTACATAATAAGGAAAATGATCTTGGAAAATCTGATACTCAAAAGGCATAATGAAGGCAAAAGGGACAGAGGAAAATAAAGAATAAATTAATTAGTGAGCTTAAGTAAATAGATGGTAGAACAAGGTTTAAGAGAAATAACAAAAAGATTAAATTTATTAAGAGCTATGAAGGTTAGGAAGTTGTGGAGAGCCATGATCGCCTATGTCCTGAAGGGACATGGCACATAGAAGAAGTTTTTCAAAGGTGTTGAAACAACAGTTTTGATTATCATTTCATAGTTTTTCTATTATCAATTATATTCTAAATTACTTTTTCAAACTTTTAGTACACTAACTCAGAATTTTAGTCTTGATTCACTATGTCAGATTTCATACACAATTAACATCAGGAAGAGCCGGTTGAAATTTCTGGAAAAACAGGCTTGGAAAATTTTATACTCACAGGAGAGATTGAAGACAAGAGAGACAGTAAAACTTAGTGAGCTTGTGTAAGTGGATGGCAGGACATAGTTAAGGAGACATAACAAAAGGACAAAATTTATTAAGAGCGACAAAGGACAAGAAATTATGGAGAGTTATGATTGCTAAGGTCCTGAAAGTACACAGCAGAAAGATGTCAGATTTTATTATGTAAATCTGTATTAACTATCATATTACAAATCTTCATATTTTCCCCTTATTTAGTAAATTAACATATATATATTGTACCCTCCATTTTCTTAGTTAAATAATTAAATATTCCATTTTGATTGTGAAGGAACACAGAGGTAAAACATATACCAGAACAAATTTTGGTTTTAATGAGAAAATGGAAGCATATTTAATAAGAATAAATAATAAATAAAGAGAACACAGAAGAGGTGATAACATTAAATAAATGGGAAACCATGTTAGTTTAGAATTTTTACATTTGTACCCTCTTACATTCATTTATTTGCTAATACTCTTGAGAAAGTTATAAATCCTCTTCTTCTCCCCCCCCAGCTATGGAAGAATAACAGGACAGATTGGGTTCTATAGCCTTGGATGGCAACTGGTCTATCACAGAAAGAAATAGCAACTTACTGGGGGAAAAAAAAATCTGCCTCATCAGTCATGTATCCAAAAATACATGATTGTCCAAGCATGTATCATGCATGGCACATAACTGACTGACCCTCTTACTTCTTTAATGACTTGCATTTATCCTTATGATTGTTATTGCTTTGCTAAAGTTGTGAAGCTCAAATATTTAGCAGTGTAATAAGAGAATTTTTATATATTTTATTGCTGTGGAACTCACATGGAACATATTCAATCATCAAAGTTAAACTTATGATTCAGTAGAAAATTAATGTAGGAAAAGTGAAATTTTCACATGTACTGCCACTTTAAGCCACTTAAAAAGCAGCCTGTTGGATGACAATATTTGAAGCATTGTTTAAATGATAAAATAATCTTGACATTCTTACAGGAATTCCTAATCAAATTACATTTGTTTGCTTTATTCTAAAATGAATTTATAACAAAAATTTGAGGAAAATTTTAAATTGATTTACTCAGGCTTTGAAAATTAAAGATGACAATGACTTTTGAAATTCTGTACAGATAAAATAATACAAGAGAATAAAGAAAATTTTGAATTTTGGCTAATAGTGATTCTTTAATTTGAAATTTAATATTCCATTGAGGATCAGGAATCTCTACCTGATTCTCTTTATTATCTGTGTACAACCATAAATTCTTGGGAGATGGGGTAGATTTATTTTCTCTTGCTCTCTTCATATTTGCACCTGTCATAGCATTCACCTGGTCGGTTGAGCTGGCTCCGTCAAACAAACCTGCCATATCCAAATGAAAACTGATCAAGTGTAGCAGTTGTTGTTGTCATTTGGATGTGCAAATCCATAATAGGAATTTCAGCAGGAATTTGGATTCACAAGTGGTCCCTAGTCACATGTATATGCACATTTAAGATACTGCAATCCAGTTTGAATTCAGAATTTCCTTCTCTAAGACTGGTTGCCAGCCACAGCTGTAGAAGCCTTACTGTCCGGGTATTTAACCCATAGATGGGGGATGGATCATACCTTTCCTAAGGGTATTAGCACATAAGTGGGTGTAATGAACTTGACTGGAATTTGAACTCAGCTCTCCAATTCCTCAATCTTAGTGCTGTTACTCCACCATGCCTCCATTATTGCCCTCTCCATGGTATGGAACTAAAAGTTTTTCTTTCTATTAATCTGGCCTGTAGCTCCCCAATCCTCTCTTTTCATCCTCATCATAGTTCAAAAGTGTTTACATGGACTTGTAAGTGATGAATTACTTCCACTTTACAATCCTCTTTCTGACAAATTTCCACAGAAAATGTACTGACCAATTACACCAGTTCAGACATTTACGACTAAGACCTGCCATGCCATGTACACATAAGGGAAACATCCTCACTCATTCCATTCCTATTCCATTGATAAGAAAAAACTTTCATTTGGACAGTTACTTCTCAAGAGCTGCTGCTTTGTGGAAAATACTCTTGAAAGGATGCTTCCTTGATCACTACTTCAAGTCCAGGATCAACTATAATCTATCCTACAACAATTCTTATGCCCAAAAAACAGCCACATTCATTAACTCTCTACTTTGAGTGGCTCTTGGACCTTTTATTGGGTGAATAGAATAAATAAAAATAAATAAAACTGATACTCTGAAGGTTGGATGACAGAAATTTAACCACAGACAGATAAAGAGTAAATGTAAAAAATGCATCTTGATAAAATGAAATCCGGACAACTGGAAATTGAATAAGATACTTTGTACAATTGACTAATTGCAAACAAATACTAAGTGTGAATATGTTTCCATAAAATTTTCATCAGATTAAGTGAAGATAGGACTTTTGGGAATGCTTGGTGGAGAGAAATTTACCTAACAATCTAAACATAAGCATTAGCATACACGCGATATGGTAACACTTTGTTTATGGGTGAAAACAGACAAGGACATGTAAAATTGTTTGCAAGAAAAACACTTTATATACTGGGTGTAACAGCAAAATTGTCCAAATCATGTAACAGCAAAATTGTCAATCCCACAAAATGTTTAATATCTAAAAAAACCGCTAAACTAGTGTTTCTTTTTTCAAGGTTTTCAGATAAGACATTTAGAAGTCTTGACACCATTTGTCATAAGAATCACTGAAAAACATTTTGAGTTATTCAGCTATAATGAGAAGAGGTTTAAATCATTTTGTGTCTACCTCACTGTCTCCCAAAATGAACAATGATGAGAGAAAAAAAAGATCATTCAGGCCTTCAGTAATGGTACCAACATTCATGCTCTGGCTTCCATCTTCAAAATCCATTCAAGAACCATCAAGAGAACGGTGAATAAGTTTAAAAAGAAGAAACTGTAGAGAGGAAAACCTCATCAGGAGGTCACAATAAGAAGAGGGATCATCATTTCAACTTATAGCTAGAGATCAGTTAGAAAAGATCCAACTCAATCCATAAGATGTTTGGCACATGAGAGAAAGTAGTTTTATCTATGACAGACGAAAGAGCAGTGAAAAAGGCTTGAAAATGAAATCATACATGAAACTTGTTATACCAGGACAGAAATTTAAAAGGTTAGAGAAGGTGAAATTGATTCTGGAATAATTTATATATATTTGAACTTTATTTCAACCCTTCATGTGCTTCCAATCCTTAGCCATGATTAATTAATGATGAATATGTCATTTTCATTTATGATTGATTTCATCATGATTCTTCTGTTAACCTTGAAGAGTAATTATATGTTCTTATTGCTCAAAGTAAAGTACAATAGTGTTATAAAAACCTCAGAGAATTCCAGTAAGATATATTTAATCATACAATGTTTCAAAGCTTAATCTAACAAAAGGATAATTTTGCTTTTATATGGTTTGGACAATTTTGCTATTTCACCTGATATGTATTTATAGAACTTCAGTGTGACAGTAGTTTATGTCGTCAATGAAACAGATGCTCATAAGCAGATATGAAGAATAGAAGTGAATTAAGGTCTTATTTGGTGTGTTGGCTTGGTCATACAATGATTTTTTCTTAGTCATATCAGGTAAGAGAAAACTGAAGTCCACATGCTGTCATTTAAATGAATTATCTCTAACTGTCCAGATGAATTAGTTTTTGTTACTCAAGCCAGACTGCCATGTGAGACATTCTCTTTGACATTTTCATGAATCTGGTAATTAAGCTTTGTAATATTAATAGGTCTGTGAGATTTGTATCCAAAATATAGATAAATCCATGAAAACACTAAAAAACCAGCATACTGTGATGGACACATACTCCAAATATAATGAAAACAGTTTTATCACCAAAATATTTATGTTATTATTAAGAGAAAGGATCAAAGTAGTTTTTGATTATTTCATTAAATTTTTTACAGAACATACAAAATTTTGATTAAAAAACTTGTTTTTCATAGTCAGTGGTTGTACGAAATTTTAGTATAGCAAATTTTAACCTCTTTTTGTTGTGACTGACATATTAATTTGGAAATTCTTTCAAAAGTCAAATAATTGTCAGATTTTAATGAAATTTTCAGGACTTATTCACAAATTAATGAAATTATTTTTTATTAGTAAATCTTGGTAAAAATATTTTTTTTACATGTGTTTGTCCACCTTATATAACTTTATGAAAAACTGAGAAATTCAATGTGATAATTTTTAGTGAGTATATTGGTTAAAAGCAGAATTCTTTGAAGAAATCACTGAATGTTTTTGGTAAAATTGTAGCCAGTCTTACCAAAAATCTGTTCTGAATCTAAAAATAAAAAGTGCAATATAGCTAAGATATTTTTTAATTAGAGAAGCTTTTAATTGCTTTTATGAATAATATATATCAAAAGCAATATTGTCTGAAGAAAAAAAAATTTTGATGAAAAATGAATTTTTACAAGATTTGTTTTCATTTTTTTACAATTTTAAATTGAATAATTTATAAAGTTTTTAAATCTTTTAAAATTCATTTTCACTGTAATAATTCTTAGGAAATATTGTTATTAAGTAAAACTATATTTACTAATCATATTGTAAATCTTATTACAATCTGATAACTCTGAAAATTTTTTAAAGAATTTTGATTTGTTTTTATATGTTTGATTACATGCACAATTTCTGAGGTATGGATGTACAAACTGATAAATCTAGCATTAAAAAGTCACATGGTGTTGATTTGTCCTTTCCTGAAGAATACCATAGACTGAACACAAGAGTGATGACAAAGTTTTAGAGAAAACAGAAAAAAAAAAAGAGATTTTTATGTAACATTAAAAAGAGAGAGTTAAAATTTCTAAGACACATAATGAGGAAAGTGGGCTTAGAAAATTTTGATACTTACAGGACGTATTGAAGGCAAGAGGGCCAGAGGAAAGCAATGCACAACGTACTTGGCAAGCTTGAGTGAATGGATGGTAGAGCAGGTTTGTGGAAAGCCATGATCGCCAACATCCTGAAGGGACATGGGACATAGAAGAAGAAAAATAAAAAATAAATTTATGCAAACAAAGACATAGTTGATAGTTTTATACAGATAACTGTTGTTCCTTATAAAATTTCCTTTTGCATTGCCAGTGCATACATTAAGAGTAAACCAGCATCGCTTATAGAACGAAAAGACGAGCACAAAAGGCACGCTTAAATAAACCTTTTCAAAAAAATGACAACCATTGAAACCAAACAATGAATAAAACTGAATGCCTTTCATGCAAAGAAGTGTACCTTATGAAAAAAACAGATTGTAACAATTACAAGTAAATTCATTCATGTGTATTGAAACAGCTCTTATAATGAAGCATATAGACTCACATGTACGGATATTATTCTAACTCAATAGGCATACATTTGCATACATATGCTTTGATAAAGGGAGTATATATATATATATATATATATATATATATATATATATATATATATATATATATAGCATAACTGTATGTACATATTAGATATGGATATTATTCGTACATTGACATAAATGCATGTCAATATATATGTATATATATATAAATATAAATATATATATATATATACACACATCAGAATAAGTATATATATATATATATATATATATATATATAAAATGTACTTTAGACTTAATTGTGTGTACATATTATATATGGATATTATTGATACATTGACATGAATACATGCTAATAAATATGTATATATACATCAGAATAAATATATATGTATATATATATATACACTTAATTACAGATCAGATGTACATTTCATAGAATAAAAATATGTAAATGATGAATATGCCTTCTAATATCATGTTTTATTTTGCAAATAAATATCTTCTGAATAGGTTTGATTTTAAACAACCATGATTAGTAAAGCCTACAAGATTTGCTTATATCAATATAAGTAATATATTGGCCAACATTCATGTTATATTATCTATCCTTCTGCCTATTTTTGTATGCTGTTTGAATGAAGTTGCTACATCTACCTATTAAATACCTGTCTCTATACAGTCTTTATTGTTACTTTTTTATTGTACTGACCATGTGAACAATGATGAAGTTTTAGAGAAAATCAAAACAAAAAGAAAACTTACACACAGAAATTAGAAAAGTCTTTTCCAGATGCTAAATCACATAATTAGGAAAGAGGACTTGGAAAAAAAGGTGCATTGGAACAGTGAAATATGCCTTCCAAAAGGTAAGCAAAGGATATAGAAACAAGAAAATGTCATTAGTAACAAAGAAAAGAGTACTAAGCTGTTATGTAATATCAATCCTCCTGTTTTACAGTATTTCTCTTTTGAACTTATATATTCTTATGGTCTATGAAAAAACTTTATAGATCCAAAATTAAAAACATAAGTATCAATAATTATACACTTATGTTATAGTGAAAGATGCCTTCCAAATGCTAAGCAAAGTATTGAGAAACAGGAAAATTGTTTATGAAAGACAGAAAAGAGTACTGAACTGTTACATAATAGCATTCCTTCTATATAGCAGTAAATGCTGGACAACCTCATCACAAACAGACACGAGACAGATGCAAAGAATATTGGGTACAGGACAACAAAATACCGGGACAACTCAGGAATAAAAAATTATAACTTTTAATTGCTGAATAAAAGTAATTTATTACGACACTTGAAGCAACAGAAAGATGCAGAGAATGCCTCGGGCCAAACATGTGAGCAACAGCAAAGTTTTAAAAAAAATGGAAACAAAATGGACACTTATATTTAACATTGGAAAGTTTAAATTTATAGGGAACATAATGAGAAAAGTGAGCTTGGAAAAAATGACATTTACAGGGCATATCGTAGATATGAAGTACAAAGGAAAACTCTGTACAACCTACCTACAACCTAATGTGCTTGTGTAAATGGATGGCAGAACGGGGTTTTAGAGCGATAACAAGAAGATAAACTTTATTAAGAGCTACAAAGGACTAGAAGTGTGGAGAAACATGATCGTTCACATCTTGAAGGTGCTAAATAATAGTTTAACAGGCTATTGTTTTTTACAGGAAGTGTATTACTGCTCCGATTTCCTGAGGTTGACCTTTGAGATCAGATACAAGACAAGACAAGGAAGTTGATTTTGATTGGCTGAGCCAGCATGAGAAGAATAGAGAAAGGTTTTCAGTGAGTTGTTTCTGAACCACCAAGCAATATAGATGGTTTCCTTTCATGTCCGGAACTGGTCCCCAGTAGAGAGAGAGCAACCCCACTAAATAAATAGAAGATGTATATGTTGATGTTAATAAAATAGCTAAGTTAAAGTTCCCTGTGTTGAAATTTTCTTATCCCTAGCGAACACTGGCTGTGAAAGAAGAATGTTACTTTATTATCAAGCGATTACCGTCAACCAAGAACACCCCCACCAAGGGGCTATACAACAAAGGGGCATTGTGCATAGAAGAAATTTTGCCTAAATGGATTTCATATATTTGGTTATTATTTACTCATGATGTGTTCACACCAGTAGTAATTGGTGGCTTAGTCAAATGTTTTTAATACTCCAGTTCTCTTCTCAGTATCCTGTTTTCAGTAACAATTTCATGTAGAAGGTCCCAACTCTTCCAATATTTCCTAAGCTCTTCAGAACCATTCCCAGTGCTCCAATAATTACTAGTAATGTGGAAACTGTCATTTTCAACAACTTTCTCAATAATAAGATATTTATAGTAACTGTTATCCAGTGACTAGTTTTCTTATTCTAACAAACCAAGAACAAAATGACTTTTTATTTTTAAATAAAGCCAAATAAGCTTGGTCATAAACAAATATATTTGACTAATGCTATATCCCATATAAATGAATAAATTATTATTTCATTGTATCTATCTATATTTCTGAGACGAGGTATTATGTACATTATTTACATTATTCGGACTATTGTCCTCATCTTTGTCGCCATATTTATTACAACGTTTCAGCTGTTGCATGCTCCGGCCTTCTACAGGGGATTGGAATGTCGAACTGAACCCTTTATTTCACTCACTGGGGTAGACTGTTCGAGTTCCATGTGCCATGTTCAATGGATGTCAGTTATCAGTTATTTCTGTTAATTCCCCTCTCCAAGTTCACTACCTTAGCTGGGTATTGAACTCACACTCTTTGGGTTTTGTCACTGGATCTAACCAACGCCCTTTATCCACTGTGCCATGTGTCCTTTTCAGTTCAACATTCCAACCACCTGAAGAAGGCCAGAGCATACAACGGCCAAAACATTGTAATAAATATGACGACAAAGATGAGGACAATAGTTGGAATAATGTAAATAATGTATTCATTGTAATCCATAATATTCTGTCATTATCATAAGTGATTCTTTCAATGATTTTGCTAAATTTTTTACTGTTTCAAATTTAACATTCCTTGCAGCAGATTTTATTAATCCCCAGAGATCTTTTTGGAGTTGAATATAGTTTTTCATTCTCAGAAATATCTTTCATTGTGAACTACATGTTGCATTAATATCTGGAAATGCTAGAGGCCATCTTTTTAATTTCATATTTTTTAAACACTTTTTTTTTTTTTTTCTTTGGTAAGGTGAGAAAGAGTCAACTTTGCCAAAGGTGAAGGAGGACTATCTTGTTGAATATAAATCTTTAGCTGAATGCTTCTTGATTGTGATTTGCACCACTCAGATTGGACCAAAATTATAGTATTGATGCCATATCTGGGCTGGAGCTGCACAGTCTTCCCTTCCTTTATAGCCTCAACAAAGTTCAAAAGCATTTATGTGGTTTCTCAGATTCAATTTGGTAAACATATAACTTTATCACTATTTCCATGGAAAATTTTCAAATGAGTTACATTCCCTAAACCCCATCATGTACAGATAAGACCCATCATCATATTTACATATGGGTGAACCATCATCATTCCATTTGTATTCCATTGGTAAAAAGAAAGCTGCATTTGGCCAGCTTCTTTCTAATGGCATCTTTCTGGAACAGAACCAACACCCCCCCACCCCGCGAAAAGGTCCTTCCCCAACAACTACAATGTTAACAGCTTCAAATCTAGAGTCAACCGTTATATATCCTACATATTAAAATAAGCTACAATTCTTACATCTATAAATCAACACCATTTAGTAACACACTACCTTGAGTAACTCTTAGACCATGTATTGGTTGAACATTAGAGTAAAAGAAAAGTCCTGTCTAAGAACTTACCATAATCCTCTGCATTTATCTTTGGACTGTCACCAATTTTGAAGGGACTAATAATTTTACAGCCAACAATATAAGCTCCAAACATTATTCCAGCCTTCCTTGTTGTCTTTTATATTATGTTGGTTGACAAATCCATGATGCTGAACAAATGGTCAGCTCATTCAATCATTCTAGGTCAGTTGTTCTCAAACTTTTTTCTCTGGGTCACATTTTTGAAACTGACCAAATTTTATGTGATAAAAATAAAAAAAATTGGAGAGAGGGTTTAAGCGAGATAACAGTGGAGTCGAAGTCAGAACATTATCATTAATAACTCTCTCCTCCAATTTGCAGACCCTAGTTACTATATTCTTAATACTTGATATAATGCAAAAATATCACAATGATAAACTCAGTCAATAATTATTTATAACTATTCATACTGAGACTAATGCATGCAATTGCAAGTAATCCATTTTAATATTTTAAATTTTGAAATCATATTTATTTTTGGCATATGAATTTTTGAAACTGTTTCTAAATCTTTGTCTTTCAATCATTCCGCCTCACCTGCTATCCTCTTCTGATCAGATTTTGCACAGTCATATGGGAGACCTTGTAAATCTTTTATTCTGAAATATATTTAATATTTTGGGTCTGAGGGTTAAAATGGGTAGTGATATTAGCTGAAAGTACTCAGATATGGGAAATTTCATATATCTATAAGGCATGCAACTCTCTTTGGGAACTCCTCTTCTAGGTAATATCTGAATCCTCTGCAATACTTTACAAGAGTTAGATTAGACCAAAAATGGATTCTTGCTGCCATGTCCTTGCTGGAATTTCTCAGTTCACACATCCCAACCTTAATAAAGTTCAAAATGGTTTATGTGATCTTGTGAGAAAGCTTCACAATGTAGCCTCTTACTGACTGATGCCACATTGCAAACCTATGACTACTCTTTCAGTATTCCCATAGCACATGTTCAAATGTGTTCCATTCAGCAGTTCCACAAGTTCAGAACTTCACTGCTAAGATATATTATGCTACTTCCATGGAGTCAAATCACTCTCATTTCCTCCATATTCTAAATGTAATGTGGATGTTCCATCCAGACAACTTTTTCCCAGAAATTGCTACTTTATGGAATAAACTCATGTGTGGATGCTTTCTTGAACACTACACTATTCACCTTTTTAATTCAAAGCTCAATTGCTATCTTCCTTTTCTTGATATTCACTTCCTACAATCTTCTCTTAGATTCATATTCTAAGATGTCATTAACCCTCTAATTTGAATGGTTCTCAAGCCTTTTATTCAGTTAAAAAGCCTAATGAAGACACAAGCTCTAGCCTTGACGTCAGATCCATCCAGTGTAAGTATAAATTAATCCTTGAAATTTACTGCTGAGAAATCAGTTTTTATATACTTCTTCCTTTAACTTGCTTATCTCACTGTGATGTTGACTAAAAGATAGACTAAAAGATAGAATTAGGGTTGCTTTTGTGATTTCAGTCAGTTTTCCTAATCTCCTGCATCTTCATTTCTATTGACAGCACTAATTTCTTCAAATATTGTCCTTGCTGCTTAATCCACTTTTTTTATTACCATTTTCATTCTTCTCAAATCTCATTTTGTGACATTCTTAAAAATAATTTTCTTTTTGATCATTCTTTTTTTGAACATTTGTTTTTCAATTTCCAAGTTTCTATTTACATTACTCATTTATGGGATAGCAAAAGATGCCTTCCAAAAACTAACCAAAGTATTGAGAAACAGGAAAATTTTGTTAGAAACAAAGAAAAGAGTATTGAACTGTTACATAATATCTGTCCTTCTATATGGTAGTTAATGCCGGACATTAAAAAACAGGAAATTTTCATTAGAAAGAAAAGAAAGAATGCTGAATTATTATGTAATATCGCTCCTCTTATGTGTCAGAGAATGCTGAACAATCACCTCAAAGATGAAGAAGACACTTAAAGCAACTGAAATGTGGTTTCACAGAAGGATGCTGAAAATAACATGGACTGAACATGTGAGCAACTAGAAAGTCTTATAGAAAGTGGAAATAAAAAGAGCACTTCTACTGAACATGAGAAAGACATAGTTGAAATGTCTGTGGTACATAATAAGAAATGAGGGCTTAGAAAATGCACCATGGTACAATTTCTGTGGACAGAGGGTGTCAAACCTGCAGAAATCCATCACTGGACATTACAGCAGTATGTAATACGCACCATGAATCAATTTAAAGTGAGAAGAATTTTAATTTTCATATATATATTCACAAATATACAGTGTCTTGGGTATGATGATGATGTACATCTGGCAGTAAGGTCTCTGATCAAGATATTTTGAGGAGCATGGAATACATTTATATATAGGGAAAAGGTTATAGTCGTGCTGAGAGAAAAATGTATATTTTAGAAAAAGAGAGAAACTGCAAATGCTTTTGGCTATAATGTGGATTTGTTTTAGTATATATATTATATTTTATTCTTCATATTTCTCCTACACTGGTATCCAGTCTCGTAACCTTCTTTAGGAAAATAAAACGAATAAATTTTTAAAAGGAATGTTTTCCTTATGTTCTTTTAACGTCTCATTGTTCATTTTCTGTATTTGTTAGTGAGCCTTGAACTCCTTTCTAGACTGTTAGCAAAAGTGAATTTCTGCCTAAGTGCTAATAAAATCATTAGGTTTGGTATGAGAGGTGGTGATGATAGATGTGTTGATAAAAGATGTATTCATATTCCTGTTAGCTTGCATATGTAAATTCCTTCACCATATATACATACTGTCTTATAATAAGGAATCAGCATACACATATAAGCATATGTATAAACACATTCACAGATACATACACACCACAAAAACACACACACACACACACATATTATTCTTGTGTTCATCTATGTGCCTATGAGTAGTCTATCTGTTTTTGCCAGTGTATGTATATATAATTTTGTTCTCAATGGATTCCTGTTTGCACGTGCATACGTGTATCTATGTATTTAATTTATATATTAGATTTGTTTTAGTCTGAATATGAAGATTTACTTCTTCAAAACTATGAGTTGGAAGATAAGATTTTGAACTTTGAAATTCATATATATATATATATATATATATATATATATACTGATTACATGCACCTATATATATATACTGATTACATGCACCCATATATATATATATATATATATATATATATATATATATATATATATATATATATATATATGATTACATGCACCCATATATATATATATATATATATATATATATAGAGAGAGAGAGAGAGAGAGAGGGAAGAGAAAGAGTGAGAGAGAGATAAAGTTAGAGAGGGAACAGATTTTCATTTGTCTTCATATTAGAATTCTATTGGACTCATCAAGCTGAGACTGACAGAATGCAAACAAAAAATTAACACTTTTATAATACAGCTGAATTAAATTCATTATTTTGAAATGTTTTTTCAAGAAATAGACGTTCTTTACAAATACAGATATAAATTATTCTCTAAAAATAAATTTTAAATTGGCAGCTGAGTTTTCTTTTTTTAAATTTTTAAATCTGCAGTCTGATTGAATATCTACTGATATAAGTAACTGCCAGGCAAATTAATTTTTAATTATATATCTGGATATGTCTAAATACCTCATCCTGTTTTTTCTTCTTTCATTTATTGAAATGTTGGAAAATTTTCTTCTCGTATAAGTAATGTTCATATTTCAGGCTAGTGGCAGAATTTCAAGAGGTTATTTCAAAAGCAAACAAGCAACTTCTACTCGTAGTGTTTACACCGAACAACCAACTTGTCACAGTTTATATGTGTTATAAATGTGTTAAGTAGGTACATCCATCAATTCAGTATACATAAGGTTTAAAATTAATTTAAGAAAATGAAAAAATTTCTTGAAGGTTTCATTTTAGCTTTAATCGAAAGCTAAAGGATTTAAAATTTACTATTTTCAGTAAACAAAATACTCTGTGGTGTATTTCAAACAGAAATTATATTGATTAGAATCATTTTTTCTTCAGTAAAATTGATCAAAACAGCCAGCTTTGACACTTTTTTTAAACAAAAGTTAATTCTCAGTTTAAAAATCGGGAAAAAATAAAATATATACTTCTGGAACGTTTTTTGAGGAAAATAAGCATTTTAAAATTTAAATTAATTTGATTTGAAAGAAATATTGCTTACTTATAGCATAGAGTGTTGTATAAAAAGATATATTAACTACTTGGGCCTTGTTTTATTTATGTATCAATTGATTTATTGAAAGTTGATCTTCAACCAAGCATGTTCATAGTTAAGTATGGTGGAACAGATGATAAAGTTTTCTTTTGCTATGAGCGAGAACAACCCTTAAAACATGTGACCTTTTTATGCTAGATTTATCAGTTTGTACATCCATACTTCAGAAAGTCTGCACATAATCACACATACAAAAACAAATCAAAATTCTTTTAAAATTTTTAAGGTTTGTCAGATTGAAATAAGCTTTACAATATGATTAGTAAATAAAGTTTTACTCAATAACAATATTTCCTAAGAATTATCACATTGAAAATGAATTTTAAAAGCTTTTAAAATTTTATAAATTATTCTGATGTTACAAAAAAAATTGGCAATTTAAATTCGTCAAAGAATTCTGCTTTAAACTATTATAGTCACTAAAAATTATCTCAATGAATTTCTCAAGCTTTCATAAAATTAAGTAAGGCAAGACAGAAACATGTAAAATAAAAAATATTTTTTTCAAGGTTTTCTAATAAAAAAAACTTCAAAAATAATTTAATTCATTTGTGAATAAGTCCTGAAAATTTCATTAAAATCAGACAATTATTTGATTTTTGCAAGAATTTCCAATTTAATATGTCTGTTACTGAAAAGAAGAGGGGAAAATTTGCTATGCTAAAAGTTAGTATAACTGTTGACACAAGAAAAACAAGTTTTTTTTTTCATACAAATTTTGAATGTTCTAAAAAGAAGTAAAAAATTTAATGAAATAATCAAAAAATACTTTGACCGTTCCTCTTAATAATAACATAAAGATTTTGACAATAAAACTATGTTTTCATTAGATTTGGAGCATCTTTTCATCACAGTATGCTGATATTTTTTGTGTTTTTGTGGAGGTACTGAGTTAAAAGTATTTGTTCATGTCTATCTCATTCACCTAGATTTTTGGCTACACTCACTTTTCACTGTCTGTCTCAGTCTGTTTCTATTTCTAAGTCTTTTTCCTTTCTGTCATAATAGACTTCTATGTAGACAATCTGCCATTAATTTACTCAAAATGATTCAGAATTCTATCTACAAATTTTACAATCCATTGATGAATCATTGATCTGAAACACTATCAATTAATTTCTACAAATTGAATGATAGTTTTGCATTATTGATTAATGTCTCTACAAGAATGCCTCTTACTTTATTATGCTGGCAGATGTTATTAGTATAGTAGTATAGGTTGAATCTTCCTGCCAAAAACCTATAATAGTTTTGCCTTGTAGCAGATCTGGTTGGCAATCTGGCAAAATTTGTCTGACATAAAAGGGGTATACAATGCAGAGATGTATCGTTGATTTCCCCCATGCAGAAAAATTGGCATTTATTTGCTTAACATTTATGGAGATCAAATAGTGGATATGAGCACAATTAGACTAATGTGCATAGGTAATACATTTCATCAGTGGAGACAATGGTGTGTGGGGTAAGACATATTTAGAGTGATAAAAGATGGTCTATGCAAGTAATATATACCTGATGTTTTTGCACCAGTAAAAAAATATATTTGTGTGTCTGTGTATATATATGTATATAAGGACTGAAAAGGTGAAATACAGGTAAGTAGTACAGCTTGTAGCTCCAACCCAATCAATGATCCTGAGTTTATCTGTCATATATGCCTAAATACTATAGAACCAGATGTAGTCATCTTGGGGGCCATGGGCAGCAAAACAAGATGGAAGCCATTACAAGTTAAATGAACAGTGAAGAGATAGGCCTCATCTGAATAAATGTGGCAATCCTCATATATATATATATATATATATATATATATATATATATAAATAAAAAGAGACAAGAGGATATATATATATATATATATATATATATATATATATATATATATATATATATAGAGAGAGAGAGAGAGAGAGAGAGAGGAATATTAATGACAAAGTGGAAACATTGTATAACATTTTTCTTTCTTTAGGATTTTATTAGACTAAATTAATGTTTTTGTTGTCAATGCAAACATTGGTGGTAATTATGCATAGTTAAAAAACTGAAAATTTTTGGAATGCTAAAATTGAAAAATTTTAAATATATCTCTAAAGACAATATAAATAAAAACAAAAGGAAAATTTTTCTTTATCAACTTGTTTGGAAGATTTTGTTTTGTAGCTTGTATTTATAAACAGTAGTAAAATGGAGGAAAAAATATTGTTAAGGTTTCAAATTATTAATTTAAGAATACTCTAAAATATTTTTAAAGCTAACTGTATGAGGAAAGGTAAACTATGGAGAATGCTAAGTAATGTAATTTACTGCCCAATAAATGTAAGTGAGTAAATATTATTGTTGCTTTATTTATTTATATATTCATTTTTTGATGTAATTATTTTTTATTATTTTATTTTATTTTGTTAAATTATTTATGTATTAATTTAATTATTTTAAATATTTAAAGATATTTTCTTTTAATTTTGAAAATTTTTTATGGTCATGTACGTTGGCTTGGGAAAGGAATAGTTCCTTTACAAAAGGAGATATCTGAAAAATTCCAGGGCATAAGTTAACAGTTTGGCAAAATGTGATAATTACACTCTCAGGAACTGTTTTCTAAGTAAGTTATTTTTTCTCTTAATAAGTGTAGCATTCTTTAGATCAAAGTTGTGGTTGAAATTATTTCTGTGGATGAATTGTTATAAAGGTGGTCCATCTTGTATTCAAAAATAAATTTTTTCTAAATTTATGCAAGTATCAACAGTATATTGTAAGAAACAGTTATAAGTTTATAGATGCCTGCTTCAGAATTATTGTTGTTGTAGACATTTTTGGATCTTATCATATCCATAATAGTTTGTTAGTTAAGAAGTCAGTAAGTAGCATTGTAGTACCTTAAAAAACATACTATCTGCAGCAACCCTTAATAAACATAGTATCAGCAGCATCCCTTAATAAAAATAGTATCAACAGCAGCCTTTAATAAAAATAGTATCAGCTGCAACTGTCGGGGCATAAAAACATGTGAACCCTTAAAGTAACTCTTTTCCTCTTTTCCTCCTTTCAAAGTGTATGGCATGAACTTTTCACACTGTTGCAAAAAGGGCTGTGGGTGCTTCACACTAAAACACACCTACACAGGCAAGTTACACTCAAATACATTCATTAACATTTTGCTGTGTATGCAATTTACTTCTAGGAAAATAAACTCTTAAACTTTCCTTTTGTTAATTTTGTTTTCTTGCATTGCAAATTAATAGGTCTCTGTTATTTTGTGCATTTACCATTTTTCACCACCATTATTTCATGTATTATAAAATATTCTTGTAAGAAACCATATACATCAATTATCAAAGTAGCCAACACACTAAAGTATTATATGTATATTTTTTATCTCATTTATTATCATTATTATATTTTTTTGTTTTTGTAGATTTTGTATGACTTTCTCTTAGCATTGTGGATGAAATTGCAAGCATGTTAGAAGTATTTAAAAGTTTCCCAGTATGTATTTATTCTTCTTGGGAGTTGCAGATTCTTTGTGTTCTTAAATAAAATCCTGTGAGTGCTAAGAATAATAGTTTATGAGATCATTCTCAGCAGATTTTCTGTAAACTTTTAATTGAAGGTCATTATTGGTTCTATTTAGTATGATGTCTAGAAAGGGTAATGCATTGTTAGTTTTATGGAGAAACACCAGACAGTCTTAAGAAAATTTCTTAGAAACTTCAGAATAAAAAAAAGAATCAAAAGTATAAACAATTAATTTTTTCAGCCATCACAAAGGGCAGAAAAATGTCTTAAGCCGATGACTATTTAGTTTCTTCACATAACACACTTGGCTGAGTTTTCTGACTGACCCCTCTTTACTACTGTCAACTATCTCTTTATATACACTTAAGAAAGGCTCCAGGCTACTTGGCGCAAAGCTTGGTTTTGGCTAACATCAAAAGTTTCTTTTATTTATTTTCCAACATTCCTTTCTTTTTTTTTATAGCAGAAGTTATATGTCGAGCTTCTCTTATTTTGGTAAATTTTTAGTCACAATAACTAGACCCTGGGCCAGTGAACTTACATTTCACAGCAGTTATTCAGTCTTTTCTTTTTCTTCCTCATTAGTTGAATGAGAAGTATATACAGAGAAGGGTAGAGGGTGAGAGAAAAAGTTTTTTAAGGAGAGCAAATACCATCTTTTAATTTGAATTCTTTTTTTTTTAATATTTTATTTATATTTTATTTATACATTTTGACTCACTACATTTTCAGTTTCAAAAGTAAAACTTTTTTGGGTTCAATGCTATTCATTTTATTTACAAGATCAGGTGAAATTGTGTTGTGTGAATATATTATTAAATTTTCATCTATGTATCTGAAATAATAAGAATTTTTTGGTATAAATATTTGGTATAATTTGAATGTGAAAAAGACAAGCTAAAATGCTCCTATGAGGAGAAAACATTTTTGCTTATAAAAATCATTATCAAAGGTGAACAAAATATTGGTTAGTAATTAAAAGGCACATTTTTATGATCATGTGTGGGAAGAGGTAATTTTATTTTTATTTTCTTTAAATGTGTTTTTAATAAATTTCAGAATTTCTTCATGGAAGCATTTGTATGTAATGATTTAAGTGTCTAAACTGGCCATATATTTGTTTTTTATGTCTGTTTTTATAAAGAAGCTAATTGTGCCAAGTACTGGGGGTTGACATTTTGACTTGTGTGCTGACTAGTTTACAGGGCATGCTACCTATTCCTGATATATATCAGGATACCTGGTATATGTACCTTCAGTAATCCATAGACAAAAGATGTTTTCAGGTGATTTTAGTTTGCAAAAATCAGTGAATAATAATAATAATAATAATAATAATAATAATAATTTCAAAAGTTCCATAAATATACCAGTATTTTTGGATGTATATATATTTCTGAACAGCAGATATAACAAGTAATTTATTTACAAAATGGCAAAGATTTTATGTAACACATTTTGTCCTTCAAAGGACTTCATCAGACTAAAATAATGTTTTTATCAATGGAATATATATATATATATATATATATTATTAGTAATAGAAATCTTAAGTATAAGGTGTAACAGGTTAAAATATATAAGGACATAAATAACTGTAACAACGATATAAACCCTAAAGTATACATAGGAGCTACTCAAAATGTGTTTAAAAAAGATATTACAACCATATGAGTAGCTTTAATAATGAAAAAAACAAACATAGTACTACACTATCTACCTATATATGGAAATTTAGATGTGACAATAAAGATGCCATCCCGAAATGGGAAATATTAAAAAGATGTTCTAAATATAGAGCAAGTTATAAATTCTGTAAACTATGTCTAGAGTAAAAATTAGCTATAGCTCTATAGAGAGAACCTACTCATTTACTAAATTCTAAAACTGAAATCCTAAGTAAATGTAGACATAGAAAAAGTTGGTTGTTAGTCTAGGTCTCCTCTCCCCAGTAACTAATTTTATATTATTATATTTTTTTTATTATTTTTTATTATTATTATTATTTTTATTATTTATTTATTTTATTTTTTTATTTTTTTTATTTTTTATTGAATAAAGAGTTACTACCCCTGCTTACCTGTGTTTCTCATTAAACCCCCTCCCTCTTTCATCATTTTTAGAATAAATGGTTCTCTCCAACCCTCCCTGTTGTTTGTTTATTTTTTTATTTTTTTTTTTTGGTCACGTGGTTATGGTTTTTGTTTATTGACTCATAAATTTTCCGTTCTTTCTTTACCTTTTTAGCCAGCCTTCCCTGATGATCCGCTTTGGTGAAACCTTGCTAGGTTTGTCTGGCTCTCTAGGTTTATATATATATATATATATATATATCAGCAAGAGCACTGGAAATGTAGGAATGCAAAATTTAAAATTTCTGGCATATGAAGTTTCTTGATCAAAACTTAGCACTTTTTGTTTATCACTGTTATTTTTAAGTAATGATTTTATCATACCCACCATTACCTCTAAAAATTGGATTAGGAATTACTGTAAATTAATTTCCAAAAAAAGGCTATATGATTCTTTTGCTTATGAGCCATTCTGAAAATAAGATGAGGATTTACCTTAAATTCAGTACAGAAAAGCTGGAAAAATATGCAAACAACATGAACTAAGAATTATAAAGAAATGGTACAGAATAAATATTAATGCCTTTCTAAAAATCAGTTATTTCCATTCTTTAAAAATACTAATAATTTATTATTCAAGCATACACACAAATACAGAGAAAGATGAAAAGCGTAATCAGATCTGGTTACAATGAAATGGTTTTTCATTTCTTCAAAACTCTGTTGGGATTTTATATCCTATTTTATGTGCACATAAAGGGGTGTTCCAATAACTTAGACTGATTTTAATGTGGATTAAGTTTAAGCTTTAATGACTTTTTTCTTCTTCTTTCAGATTTGGTGGACATTTGGGTGATATTATTTTTCAATCAAAATTGCCATGACTTAAATAACATGATCCAATAGAGAAATAAATAACACTTATTTATTTACTGCTGACTTTGATCCATCTTAATGAAACACCCTTATATATAATCCATCTTAATGAAACACCCTTTATATATAAATAAATAAAAGTAATTTTCTCATTCAACTACCCACTATATAGATTTTATATATATTCTTTCAAACATAGATATGTTTATACAGACACATAGATATTCAAAACATACACTTCTTATTTATATTTATGAAAAGAACAGCAGATAGGAGAACACAATAACATTATTGCATGTTTTCAGCTATGGAAGTGTCATTTTTTTATATAGTCACTACCATTCATTATGCATTTTTGAGATCCTCTTCATTCCATATGTTGACTACAGTTCTGAAATACTCTGAACATGAGTTAATCACACACATCACTGTCCCCATTCTTAAAATACATTACCTGATGACTAACAACGCTTACATCCTCTGTTTGGTCTCTGTAAATATTAAGCAAGCATTTGCACATGTTTTTGTACTCATGGAAGAATTCACTGGTACACTTCTATTTCATATATGTTTTCATGTCAGACGTCATTTTGTCAGATTACTATCGGTCATAAAGGAAAAAGAAATTATTGGACACTAAGGGGAAGTTATATCCTTTACTGCCATACCATGGGCCAACATATTAGTAGCATTACTTTTGGAGAAATGCTCATAGATTATACAAACAGGTACTTTTTAAGTAAATTCCGAAAAATACCTTAGAACTAAGCCAGAGTATAAAGACAACTTATTCTGAAACATTGCCAAACTTATGACATAATCAAATCTTCATCTCCATCAGGTACTCTTTACTTCTTTTATATATGAACCATCTAACTTTCATCATTACTGACAAAAACAATCTGATGTCTTGCATCAGTAGATAAAGGATTAATGTATGACAGTTTTGGGAAACAAAGGGATGAGAAAGGACCATGTGAATGATTCAAGATAAAATGCAGAATTATTTACCGTTAAAAGTTTTGTATAAGTTTGGAACAGACAATTTTTTTTAAAACTGTCAATGTTATATATTGTACCTATAACCACTAATGAGTCTGTTCCAATCCTCATAATTAAGTTAGACGCTATTGTAAATGGTGGGGGATAATATGCAGTTTAAGTAGACCACCACTAGCAGTGGTTTACCTACTACATGCTGCTGGTGAGTATTGTATTTTTTTGATGTTATAAAGATTATCATTTCATTTCCAAACTCCGTTTTGGTTATTCCTCATTCAGTAAACTTTTCTAGGTTACAATAGTAAAAAATGGATTTAAACAAAAGATTATTTAATTTAAAAGTCCTGCATATAATCAAGAAACATATTTGTAGTTAAAATCATAATTAGTACCTATCAGAGTTATATTACAAATCAATGTGATAGGATAATTCGAATTCATTTTCTCTTCCATATAACCTAAATCATAGCACATTTAACATAACTACATTATATGTATATCATTATGATCAAATCATTCAATGATTAAAATTAAGCTGCGTCAAACCTGGTTAATACAGAGATCAGTGACTGCTCAAATCATAGATTATTCACATATATATATATATGTTACTGTTCTTTTCATTAATTAATAATCCAACGATTACCTCCTGATAAGATGTTGGTTGAAGACTAATAAAATTAAAATCAACAAATTCCTAGTTTTTAAAACTGTATATATATCTCTACATAATATATATATACTTATGGTCAAATCACTGAATCACCAGAATTAAGCAGTATCAAACATGGCCAATACAGAGATCAGTGACTGCTCAAATCATAGTATATGCACATATATATCTCTACATAATACATATATATTTATGGTCAAATCACTGAATCACCAGAATTAAGCAGTATCAAACCTGGTCAATACAGAGATCAGTGACTGCTCAAATCATAGCTTACACATATATATCTCTACATTATATATATATATATATATATATACTTATGGGCAAATCACTGAATCACCAGAATTAAGCAGTATCAAACCTGGTCAATACAGAAATCGGTGACTGCTCAAATCATAGTATATGCACATATATATCTCTACATAATACATATATATTTATGGTCACACTTACACACATATATATCTCTACATTATATATATATATATATATATATATATATATATATATATATATATATATATATATACTATGGGCAAATCACTGAATCACCAGAATTAAGCAGTATCAAAATTGGTCAATATTCCAATGGGTGACTGCTTGGGAACATCTAGTACTGTAAGCAATGGCAGATGTCATATCATTATGACATAATTCCAACATGAAGAACCCTACCTAATGCTTACCATCTTCTTGTATGTGCTGAGACCATTCAGGACGTTTGCAATCATAGATCTCCACAATTTCCACTCCGTTGTAGCTCTTGATAAATTTTGTCTTTTTGTTCTCTCCTAAACATTGTTCCACCATCCATTACTTCATGCCCACTAGGTAGGTTATGCATTGTTCTCCTCTATCAATATTGTCCTGTGAGTATCAAATTTTTTAAGCCCTCTTTCTTCATTATGTGCCATATGTGCCAGTCATCATATTTTATCAACTCACTGCTGAAAACTCGTTTTTTTCTGATTTCATATCTCCTGACTACACACTGAACTGAGTCCTCATAAATAGTAAACTAGGTGACATCTTCTGTTATATTCATGACATTTGACTCACTAACCTTCTGCTTTTGTGTGCCATATCTCTTCAGGATCTGGCTGATTACAGCTCTACACAAATGACCATTGTTATCATTAGTAAAGTGTCTTTTCACTATCTCTCCTGATCCCTGTTCTGTCAAGTATTTACACACAGTGCCATAGAAGGGATAAATGATTTTTTGCAGGGAACATAAAAATTTAGAATTTAGCCTTAAGTTATCAAAGGCTGCTAACATGGTCCATGGCAAGAACATTTAAAATTTCCCATTACCTTGCTTTGATAGTTTTTCTTTCTTGTATTTTTTAAAAATAAAATCCTGTAAAAATAATGCAATTGGTAAATAACTGATAGGGGTGTACCTCAACAGCAGCTATGGTCCACATACAAACTTGTTATGTAGGTTATACATTGTTTCCTCTGTTTTATGCCCTGTCAGTGTTAAATTTTCCAAGCCTTCTTTCCTTGTTATCTGCCCTAGAAATTTCTAATGTCTCTTTCTGTTACTATGTACAAGTGCTCATTTTGTTTCCACATCATTGCTCACATGTTCAGTTGGTGAGGAGATTGTCCAGCATTCACTGCTATATAGTATTTTTATTTTCTCCTATTTTCTTTGTTTTCTGTTCGAATCACCATGACTTCTATCAAGAAATATTTTACCTCAGTTTGCTTTCTGACTCATCGAATAGACTTATTAAATATTGGCGAATGTAAGAAACATCTCTTCAAACTGGATGGAAATGGCTTCATATTTTGAATTCCATCTGGACTTGACCAATATACAAATCATCATTTGGGATGAGTAGTAATACTTCTGGCACTCCTTTGTGTCTATCGTGTCAGTCAGACAGAACAGACCTTCATTCTTTTGATCAGTTTTGCAAAGTTCAATCAATAAATCTTGCTGAGCACCTACATTCTGTTTCAGAGTATATTTGATAGCTAATTCATTTACCTACCAAATGTAAATAAATTTGGTAGATATGGTGAACTCTCCCGTCATATTCCATGTACGCAGCTCACTTCCTAGGATCTGATTGTCCATATATTGGCACATATGATTTGATTATAGTGGTGAAGGCTTTGTGCAGAACCAACCACACTTTTTGAAGGATGAATACAGAGACCTGGTGCACCACATGCCACAAGGTCCCCAAACAACACTCCACAGGTTTTGAATTCAGAGTTGTACTTCTCCTAGACCAGTTGCCATCCAAGGCTATAGAATCCAGTCTGTCCTACTATTTATCCATAACTGAAGGGAGAAGAAGAGGATTAATACTTTTCCCAAGGGTATTAGCACATAAGTGAATGTAATGGATTCAACTGGAACTCAATCTGACCTGCTATCCACTACTCCACTGTGCTTCCTACAGTAGATATATATATATATATATATATATATATATATATATATATATATATATATATATATTTGAAATGGACATTGAGGTCAGTGCCTAGTAGAGACAGTGTTTCATGCTTCATTATAATCTTCAGCCCCTGAATATTGTGTTTAAGCATGAAACAGATTGTCACTGCTAAGTGTTGATCTTAATGTCCACTTTTATATTTACATATGCTCTATACCTGATATTGAGCATTTTTGACCATATATATATATAGAATACCTTAAAACTATATATTTTGTGACACATATTGTTCATTTCATATATGTGGATTATTTATTTATTTTTTTAACATTTTGGCTATATTGCCACAAACACCTAATGAAGACACAAGAACACACTTTTTATTATCTGTTCTGAATGAGATATTATACATTAGAACTGAAATTAGGAATAAACTGTTCAGAGTTGATTTTTTGACTGTTTTCTTCAAATGCTTTTGACTATCTCAGTAATTATCAAACACTGAGTGTTGTCAGTTTGCTAAACAAAATCTTTGGAATAAATCCTGGCATATTTAGATTGGTGGGTTTGAAATTGAAATCAGTTGAAAATGACATCATATGTAGCAGTTAAATGGAGAAGCATGTATTGAATATTTATAAAGTGTGTTGTTCTATATATATATATATATATATATATATATATATATATATATATATATATATATATTATTGCCAATGTATAAAAGATTTTGAGAGGAGATGAATTTGTCATTCAGAAATGAAATGTGCTGCAAAGGAGAGATTGTTGGAATTCTGGGAATATTTTACTGTGAGGTCTGTGATGAGCAATGCTTATCTAAGGCTGGTGTTATTAGCCATAGCCAGCACCTTGCAAAACATTTGCAATGTTATGGAAATGTTTGTGAATCATTAAATCAACATTTCAATAGGACACATCCAAGTGAACATACTTTTTGTGGTAAACCTACATACACTACATGTTTACACTCACTCAGTTGTCCTCATCTTTGTTTTCATTATGATAACATTTCGACCCTTAATCTCTGAGCTTCATCAGGTTCTTGTTAATTAGGTAGCTTTCAGGGAATTTCAAAATGAACTCTTTATTTAATTTATAAGGTAGATTGTTCTCATTTCAGTGTAAATGTAAATATCTAGGGATAACTGTATTGTTCTTATTTCGTATTTCTCAGTTATTAATTATGCTGTATCCACTGACTACTTTTTTTTAATATTTATGGATAATTAAGCATTTGTATTCTTTGTTAATCTTCCAGTATGGTCAGGATATTTCATTTTCATGAATAGAGTCAAAATTGAAATTCATTATGCTTTATTATGTTTGTGTTGTAATGTGGGGTCTGGAATGACACAACACTTAACAGAGTCAATCATGATAATTGCATTTAGTACTCAGAAAGAAAAATCACTGCAATAGTATTATCTTCTTTTTTCCTGTAGACAATTACCCAGGACTACTTATCATGAATGGATCAGTCCATTCATGATAGTAAGGAGAGTAACTGTCTCTTACCACAACAGTTTGGAAATTGAATTGCAGAGTAAATACAAAAAAATTTACAGAATTTAATTGGAGATACACTCTGTGAAAAGAGATTTAATCTTGGAAGATAATCACTACCTTTCTTCTGATTTGTAATTGCTTCATCCTTGCATATTATTTTAGAGTGCACAAAATGATTTATTCTACCTTCAAGGTGTATTTTCTGAAAGGAAAACAACTTTTTCTACTCAGATAATTCTGCTTCCACAATTTTTATTTAAGATGTTTTTCATATAAAATGAAAAGTGCAGTGTTTCATTTTTTTTTTCATTTTTAGTGTATTATCCAGGATTCAGAATTATTTGTAAGTTTTGTTATCATTTCAGTTGATTAAATATTTGTCTTTCTATCTATCTATCTATCTATCTATCTATCTATCTATCTATATATATATATATATATATATATATATATATATATATACACACACTAGAGTTCAAAAGTTTGAGGTGACCCCTCATAGTTTTTTAAATTGGGCCAAAACATAGTTGTTTTGTATTTTAAATAAGAGAAACTTATTATACATGGTTAAAAAGTGAAACAATTTTATTATGACAAAAAAAAAGGATTTTATGATTAAATTTTGCTCCTGTCAAAATGTCCTCGTTTAGCCTTGATTACGGCAACAAAAATTGTTGGTATTCATTGCAAAAGATTCTCAAAGTGTAAGTTACATAATTGATTCCATTCTTTAATCAAAGATTCTAAGAGCTCTTTTTTCATTTTTTTCACCCTTCTGTCAAGTTCCTCCTATACTAATTATGGGAGGCAGCTTCGTGTATGTGTATATATATATATATATATATATATATATATATATATATATATATATATATGATTCCCCAGCTATGGGTAAATAGCAAGAGAGGCTATGTCCTGTAGCTTTGGGTGTTGAACAGTCTAGGAGAATGAAAACTCAATTCAAAACCTGTGAAGAGTCTTTTGTTGACCTTGTGGTATACTGTGCACTAGTTCTCTGCATTCAGCTCTTCCAAAAAGTGTGGTTGGTTCTGTGCAAGCTTTCACGCATTATATCAAGTGATATGTGTGGGTAGTCTGACTGTTGGTTCTAAGAACTGAGCTGCTTGACCCTCATACATCGATGACAGGAAAGTCCATTATATATTATACAAAATATAGTTTCAAGGTATGCTATAACTATGGATAAAAGTGCTTAATATCTGGGATAGAGCAAGTGAAGTCTTTCAGTATATATCTGGCCTGGATATGATAATCATATTCCACTTTTGGTTGGATCTAGCTCTTAAAGAGATAAGGCATGGCAGGAGGAGTCAAGGACTTTTGTAGACTCGTCCTTTTCTACCTATTACCCCTAGTAAGAGAACAGTCTATACCTTAAGCCTATGTACGGAAAACTTTGACCAATAAAAAAACGTACTAGGCGAATCAACAAATCTCATTGGTCAACGACACAATAATCTGAAAGTTTCACATGCAAAACAAAATTGCACCAAAACTTCTTTGAGCCAATTTTGGACTTTCAAAACATATAAAAGAAAACACCGACTGAGCAAAAGGGTCAGAGATGAACATCCACAGAGAAATTGCCAACATACTCCATGTCACTCGAAATCACGACTTTACCACGCAAAATTACATCAACGCTGACTCACTCGCAATTTAAACTCGACCAACTCTGGGACATCAAATTGCAAACCTAAAACAACTTTGCTTATCCAAAGTGAACTATACTCACTACATTATTAAGTAAAAATCAACATTCGAACAATTCAGAAATATTACAGTCAAAGGTAGACCACTCTATAAGAACTTATTCCTAAAACACTTAACAACGACATTTTTAATATTAATTAACACAATTACAGAAAGACTGTAACTGAACATACAAATACAAAAAGAGACATACCAAAACCTCAAATATCACACACACTTTGCTATAGTAACATATACCAAAATATCCTGTATATATATTACTTTTAATTATATATAAATATTTTGTTGGTTTCTAAAATGAATATGTCTTATTTTTGATCGTATTTAAAATTTGTTTATTTATTTGTTTGTGGATGCAGAAAGTCACACAACCTACACAAATTCCTTCTGATTCTCTCAATTACAATTAATTAATTCTGCACACCCACAACACTTTCTTTTTGCTGTATGTTTAGCGAATGATTGTATATATAAGTTTCACCTGAGGCATGGTATGAGCTTGTGTCCCCATAGATGTCCCAAGTAAGGAGTCTCATGTTCTGCCCTGTGATGATAAATCATTACTACCTTTTTGAAGGTATTGAATGTTACAAGCAAGTTAAAAAAGGTAAAGACAATTTTATATTAAATAAAAATTATCCTGATTTCACTTCTTAATTTTACTGGCGACATTGTCTTTGGTCTTCTCTTATCTGGTTTATGTTTGAAAAAAATGTTATTTCCTCCATTTGAATATTAATGTCCCTTCACAAAACTATAAAATGCAAAAATATTCCTTGTTTGTGGGGATATCTATTTCTATCTATGAAGCTAACCTAGTTATTCCCATAAAGCCTCCTGTTGTTTTTTTTGTTTTTTTTATATACAGCTTCTTTGTATATTTGAAGATTTTTTTCTGATAGCATATGCTGAAATACCTTTTAAATACTCAAAGTCCTATATTTTCAATTGTTCACCATTTTCTGGTAAGTTGCTCATTGCTCTGCCAACAGTTGAAATCACTGGCTGGAGGGGTGATATTGCCCAAGATGGGAAACAATAGTCTAGACTTTGGATCTTTCATGGAAATAGTCAACCAGAATGGCTCAGATGACAGTGGGTGAAAGGCAGAATAATGTTTTGGGATAGTATTTCAGGTATTAAAATAATGGGTTCCTTCAAAGCTGATGATGGTATCAATATGAATGCATAGAATTGTAGGTTCTTCAAGAAGGTGTTTTTTGAATGGTACAGATAACATATCAATGTTGCCTCCTCTTAGCCAGACTGCAAGCCAAGGCTAAAGTTTTGCACCTGCCCAAATAAATAGTATATTCTTTCAAAACAATTTGCAATCTGCAAAGCTATTTCCAATGTTTTGAAGACACCAAATTAATTGAATGGCTTCCAGTTTATCCAGAAATTGGTTCATCATTAAAAGAGATTTAGATGATATTGGAAAATGGTAAACAGGAAACAATAATAAAGTTTTCATGTGGATGAAAGATTAATGAGAGTTAAAAAATGCCAAAGAGGATATATTAATATTTAAAATAATAAAATTATAACTAGTTCAGAGATACAAGATCTTCTATGAATCAAATTTATGTTTTCCAAGTCTTTTGATTTTGCTATTTCCAGTCTATAGTGGGAATGACTGCAAAACACTTTCATTTCCCCAATTTATAATGGCAGAAGCACACAAATGCATGTATGGGATTTCTTCCTAGCCAATAAAACAGACTTGTTGTTGATTTTATCTGACTCAGTATGAGTCTGTCTTATTCTGCAGTCAGAATACTGCAGCATTTGCTTATCTGAACTTGCACTTGTGTGTCAACCCCAGTTCTCAGTTTAGAAACTTTTTACCATATTACTGTTGCTTTCCTTTATTACTGTTAATTTGCCTTGCATATATTGTTTCCTTGCTTTATATTATTTTTTGACCTGTTCTTTCCTTTACTTTTTCTTGAATTTCTTTATTGCAAGCTTTGCCAAATCTTTTGGGTAGTTCTGCCATTTATGTTTAATGATGGCCATTCACTTTACAAACTTGTTATAAATAAGAATTTACATTACAGTTAGAATTGCATAATAAATACTGACAAGATGAAAAACAAGTTAGAATCAGTATTTGTAAAAAGGGGAGATATTTTAACCTGAAACTCACACATTGTGATGATCATATAAACACAGCCTGGAAATTTAAGCAACATTAATTGGTTAATAGCAAGTGTGAAAATATTGACTTGTATAATAAAGTCTGCTGTACTGTATAATCTTGTTCTTCCTTGAACAGTTTTTAGTAAAGATATTTATACTCATTGGGCTATATGTTTATATTGGCTTGTTTCTTGCATACTGGGATTTCTTCCTAGCCAAAGTGATAGACCACTCGGTTTCATCTGACTCAGTCCCAGTCAGTCTTCAAGTCAGAACACTATATTCACTTATTGAATTCTTAGTTTGTGTATCTTTTGCCATATTACTGTTGCTTTGCCTTGTTACTGTTAATTTGCCTTGCATATATTGTTTGCTACCTTTATATTATATTTGCCCTGTTCTTTCATTTTCTTTTTCTTGAATTTGTTTATTGCAAGCTTTGCCAAATCTGTTTGTTGGGTAGTTCTGCCATTTATGTTTAATGATGGCCATTCACTCTACAAACTTGTTATAAATAAGAATTTACATTGCAGTTAAAATTGCATAATAAATACCAACAAAATGAAAAACAAGTTAGAATCAGTATTTGTAAGAATGAAGAGAGATATTTTAACCTGAAACTCACACATTGTAATGATCATATAAACACAGCCTGGAAATTTTAGCAACATTAATTGGTTAATAGCAAGTGTGAAAATATTGACTTGTATAATAGAGTAATGTATAATACTGTTCTTCCTTGTACTGTTTTTAGCCAAGATATTTACACTCAGTGGGCTGTATGTTTATATTGGTTTGTTCCTTGCTGCAACAATCTTGTGGGGATGGCCTCTATATCTGAAGCCTATCCCCATTGCACTTAAAGTAGAGATTAGTTGATTCAGGTAGAGTCCATTCTTTAAGTTTGGTATCCTTCTTCAGCCTGTTTGGTGATTGCAAAGCTGTAAGAGTTTTATTCATCTTAAGAGTGGACTATTTTATTGAGTAAAGGGCTTCAACTACACTAATAATTGCTGACAGACCTCACCTCTCTCAGTCTCCTTTGAGCCATGAGGAAGGTGCTTCTACCAATGTTTGCTGACAACAACAAATGTTGTAGGCCTATCACAACTCTGTTGTTATTTGCATAGTAAATGCTGACGAGTTTCACTCTTTATTTCCACAAGTTCATAATAATTACGACTTGTCATTCTACATTCACAGAGTCAAATCACCCACATTTCTTCTGTGTTCTACTTGTAAGGTGTAGGTTTCATTCAAATAGCTTTTTCCTGAGAACTGTCACCTTCTGTTGTTGCTTCCCTGAACAATGCAATCTTGACCTTTTCACATCAAGGATCAGTTGCTATCCATCCTCCTCATCCTCATAATCATCACTTCCTTCTATGCAGGAGAATATTTCCATACAAGTTTGGACTCGGCCACTAGACAAAAGACATAAAAAATACTTCTACATCAAGAGAAGTAGCAGAAAGAGCAGTAGCAGCATTAGCTTTTGATGAAAACATTTAGTCATTCATGGCTAAACATTCTCTAGTTTCATTATGTTTCCTTGAACCAAAAGGTAATAAACTTGTTGCTAAACCAATTCTGGTTTTCTTTGATAACTGTTACAACAATTTGGTGACAAGGATGAGATCAAAGTCTCCTTCTACTCCTCTTCATTTAGGAGTATTTTTATGTCTTTCATCCAACAACCAAGTCCAAATTTGCAGGGAAATTCTCTCTCACAACAGTCCTCTTACATTCATATCCTACATATCATTTAGTAACCCTCTACCGTGAGTGATTCTTGAGCTTTCTATGGGAGGGGCTTCAGTAAAAAAACAAAAAAGAAAAAAAAATTAGATAGATTTAGAATTATGTTTGCCAATTCCTTTTTTGTGTTGATACCAGTAACCCTGCCTGATACAATTCTTCCAAAAACCAGGATGATCTTGAAACTGATCATCATCTGACCTTCCTTGAACTA